>VXBP01005138.1:0-27539 GCA_013400115.1 Rhinopomastus cyanomelas | reverse complement strand
ACTGGGCTGCTGCCATGTTGGAAAGACTGATCAGCAGGAGGAGAGGCTGTTTGTCATTTCTGCCGCTGAGAAAATATCGGCAGCGCTTAAGTTTTGGGGGAGAGCTCCTTCGTGCTTGGCTGAGGAAAGCAGAAGGACTCAGGAATTCTTAAACCTTGGATCCGAAAGACAGAGACTGGGTTGCTTGCTGCTGCACCGAGGGATGCAGGTTTGGGCGCTGAGAAACTCAGGCCATCCTGGACTGACATGCTCTCTTTCCCAGGTCTCTAAACTGAAAGAAGAACCAAGGCCCAAACTATAGTGATCTATCATTATATTTTTCTCAGGTTGTGTGATGGCATTTATGACACAGTTTCTAGTTTGTGTGCACCGACTAGCGTCACCTTTTCTCCCATTCTGTATATAGTTATAGGGTTAATAAACCTTTCTGCAGTTTCCCTAAGCCATCAGTTGTCTGGCAAATTTTATCCGAGATGTCATCAAGACCACACTGCTTTGCTTTCCTTTCTTTTATTTTAAATTGTGGTCCTGAACCCACCACATACCATTCAGACATATTGAAAGTTGAAATAGGACCTGTGATGAAGTTCAGAAGCACTGATCTCTCAAGAGTATCAGACTCTAGTGTCTAAGCATGATCCTGGACTCCCTACCTACCCTTATAACTCACTAGGTGCAAGCTGGGCTGGGTATATCATCTCAGAAGAAGAGAAGGTATGGACCAGATAATGTAAATTTGTTTGATCCTTTTTTGTTGTAAAGAAAACATTGCTACTTGATTTGTCAAGGCTTGTGGCAAAGCCACCAACAAGGCAGCACTCTGCCAAGACTTGGGCAAATTGCTGTCTCTGGAGCATGTTATTTAAGAAAAGGAATGTGGAGTTCGCCAATATGGAGAACAGGGAGTGATCTTATTTCATGAAGTTCTTGCTCATTATCACCCAGATGATGCCACTGATGATGAGAACTAGATTTCACTACTCAGCTGTTCATAATTCCAGGCTGTTCAGTCTGGAGAAGAGGAGGCTCCCAGGTGACCTTCTTGTGGCGTTCCAGTATCTGAAGGGGACCTACAAAATGGCTGGGAAGGGACTATTTAGGATGGTGGGTAGTGACAGGACTAGGGGGAATGGAGCAAAGCTGGAGATGGGTAGATTTAGACTGAATGTGAGGAGGAAGCTCTTCACTGTGAGAGTGGTGGGAGCCTAGAATGAGTTGCCCAGGGAGGTGGTTGGGGCCCCATCCCTGGAGGTGTTTAAGGCCAGGCTGGATGGGGCTCTGGCCAGCCTGGTCTAGGGTGGGGTGTCCCTGCCTGTGCTGGGGGTGTTGGAGCTGGGTGATCAGGTGGTTCCTTCCAACACTGAGTGATTCTGATACTATAACTTCTCCAGTGAAGTGATCCTGCTGTGGCAGGGGGATTGGAACAGATGATCTTTCGGGGTCCCTTCCAGTCCCTTATGATTCTATGATTCTATAAGGGCAAGATTCTTGTCTCCCTAGGACTGGCCCCCCATGCCCTCTGGGGGTACTACCCTGCTTCTTCAATATGCCACAAAAGAGACTGGCTGTCATTGTTTTTCCTGGAAGAGAAGGACGTTATATGATGAGGATAAGCATTCCCTCACCAAGGGAAAATGGTGTGAAATCTCCTTCAGGAGCACTGATTATTGATTCCTTGTCTGGATTTACTTCGATGCTTTTTGTGCAGAAGAGGACAGAGGAGGCTCTAACAGTGAGCTATAAATTCCTTTGCATTTAGCAAATGTGTTTTTTCCTATATGCAAAAAAATGTAATGATATTACTACTTAATCATCATGAATTGCTCACCCTATTATAGTTCAGCAGTGCTTGCACGTTAAAGACAAATCCATCAGACATCTTTTTACTGATTTTTTGGGCCAAAATTCTTTTCCACAATTGGAAAAGTATGTTAGTGTTTAGATGCAAGTGCTGAAGCAAGAGAATTCGTGGTCCTTTTTTCACATGTACCTATTTCAAGCAATTCACAGGAATGATGTTTCCCATGAATTCAGAAGTCCTTAACCTTTTCACTCAGTATTGACGATGACTTTGTCTAGGTGATCCTGCTGTGTCAGGGGGATTGGACTAAATGATCTTTTGAGGTCCCTTCCAATCCCTAATGATTCTTTGATTCTATTATACAAGGATCTGCCTGGCGACAAGTTATATATACAATGCATGTACACAGCAAGGGTTTAAAGACATAAGAATAGTATGATAGCATTTATTTCTTAAATGTGATAGGGGTTTTTGTAGCTTCATGTCATCTTTTTCATGTTTTTGTGCTACCAGAAGTAACTTGTACAAATTCTGTGACTAATTCTGTGCTGCGTAATTCTACTTTTGACACATACAAAAGTATGCGCAATCACAATAGATTTCCATCCCTGACATTTTTTCACCTTCAGCAAACTGATTCTTAAAAATACATTTTTGTTTAAAGATGAGCTCACAAATCCATGTCACGCGTTTCCAATCAGTGATTAGATCCTACAAAGGGGTTTAATGATAAAACAGAGAAGGCAATAATGAAGTGGCTTGAGCTTGTACAGGCTGCAGTTATTGAGGCAAGGATTTGTGGGAGTCTAGAAAGTACTGTGCAGGAAACAAATCCTTGCTGATCAGATGAAAAGCATTCTCATATCACTCTAGTGTGTAATCAATGAAAACCCCACACATTTGACAGAACAAAGGTGAGCAGAAGGAAAATGTGTCCTAGGAGAGGAAGGTAAGCCCAGACCCAGAGGCTATTTCAGATCTATTAGTACAACTGTCTTTAGAGCTCCCCATACTGCCAGATGTTGCTGCCAGAGCTTTCTCAAGCTTGGCATCTGGGCCCTGGCATGCCCCAGGAGCGGCCCGTGGTGCTCCCCATTCTGTGGAGTAGGTGCACAAACAGAAAGGTTGGGTGAATTGCTTCTTGTCTCACCTGAGAGATCTAATTCGCAATTGTGGATTGCAAAGGTGAAATGTTTACATAAAAGTTGCCACAGAGTCAATATTTTTCACTAGCTATTAAGTTGTATACACCTATTAAATAATTAAATATTATTTCCTTCTCTTCTGTTGATAAAAGCTCTTTCCCCCCCCATGATTTCGTGCTCTGTATAGTAGAACCTTTTCTCAATATCTGTTCATTTGCAGGGACATTTATGAGGTTTAAAATTGTATGTTTTCAGACTGAATCTTATGAGGTTCCTGTAGCCTTTGCAATTGAGATACCCATCAGTGGATGCTGTATTTTTTCTAGGCAGATAGGATTTCACCCACACAATAGTGATACTGAGCAGTAACTGCAAGCCAGATCTTCAGCTGGCACAAACTACACTATGCTTAATCAACTCCAGTGTGAAGATATGCCAGTTTATACCAGCTGGGCATCTAACCCTTTGTCTGCCCCCACATAAAAACCCGTTTTTATCTGCTTTTATTGAGGCTTTAAATTTTCTATGTGAGCATAAATAACATTTTCATTTTAGAGCTAACACAGACTTTTTATTTCATTTCCAATTTCTGCACCACCTCCATCACTGTGAAAATTAAATGCATCCAGGGGAGGGTAAGTAAAATGCTTAGAAACATCTGGGAGACGGAGAGTGTCTCTTGCAGTCTCCAGAGAGAGCAACCCATTTTTGTGGTACCTCTGGTCAACTACAGCTATTACTGGAAGTGGTGGCTGTTCCATGTGCTTAGTGGGATGTCTGTCTTCCTCTGCTCGCTTCCCTCAATCTACCTACCACCATTATCTGACCCCAATCAGGTTCACTGATGGAAAGATGCTATTTAACAGGTTTGATCTCTGTGATAAAATCCTGAAGTGGATGTGTGTCTGCAAGTTTCTCTACTTCAGACTGGATGAGACTGCCACAAATTTGAGCCTTCTTGTGCAAACCTGAATACATGAACAATGATGAATCCATCAGGGCTATTGATTTCAACTTCAGTGTCTAAGTGCTCACCACATGCATAAGGCTTGAACATAATAGCCCTCTGATAGTGTTCCAAGTTTGGTGGGGGATATATGAAGGTTAATTGAAGCTACAGGCTTGGCAATTTGCCTCACATGGCTGTCTGCCATGGTGTTTGGGGATTTTTGCTGTTATATGTGTAAGTAATTGCTCTTTACCAAATGCTTTAGGGAGAGAAAAAAAATCACCAAATCTAAAAATTCAGCGTATAACTTCCTCCATGCAAAAAGCTAAAGCAAACCCAATACATGTAAGGTATGCCTTGGCCCTGGTGCTCTTACCACATCCCTGCTTCTGAAAGCATCTGTCAGCAAATTGTTGACATAACTTAGACCATAGCTTGATCATAGATAAGATTTAGTCTTGCTGTACAACAATGGTACTTCTGAGAAGCGTCAGGCCCATTTGCATACCTGGAGACCTGGCATACAAAAAGGCAGCAGGCAGGCTGAGCCTTTTCAAGACAATAACTTTCCCTCTTATTTGTACTTCATCAGCATTGGAAGTGACCAACCACACACACCATTGGCAGAACAAAAGGTGTGTATGTGCCCCTAAGAGAGCATTCAATATCATAAGACTCAGCAGATCAGATACACAAAGTTAGGCAATAGTGAGTCAAAGTAATTTGGTGAATTGTGAATTATGAACTGACGGAGCTGGGAAATGATCTCTTCATTCACCCCTGCTAAGCAGGCTGTAACCTCCAGCAAAGCAGTGAAGTGGGCAGCCGGAGCAATAATGTTTAAGTGACTGATACTAAATCCAACAGAGTGCATCTGTCAGGACCATTAATGCATACGGCCAGGAAGGATGTTTGTGTTCATATTGTAGGCTTTAGACCAAGGGAGCTAAGGCAGTAGGTCTTTTCTGCTACCTAGTATCAGTCAGTGTCTTGGAGCTGAGGGTCTGAATGGATTTCTTGGCTAAGTTATTGTTGGTCACACACTTGACAAAGCTTCAGCCAGAATCTAGACACCTGACAATGGAAGTCAGTCAAGAATATATTGAATGAAGAAATTCATGCTGCTGCTGATGGAGATTGAAAGCAGAGATCTCTGAGTGAACACTGCAGAGTAGATATGAATTCAACATAGTCTGGGAATAGTCTTTACACTCTGGCTTCAGGAGAATGCTCTAAAATCAACCTCTGTCTCTTTCTGAGGATGGCAGCATTAGCTCAGCTGTGCCAGTCTGACTGCAGCAGTCAGCAGAAGCTGTGTATGCAGCCATATAACTACAACAGAGTCGGATCATCATCCTGATGAAATTACACTGATCCAATTTGCACACTGTGAAGACATTTGGCACTGGCTGGATCTAAGCTGTGACATCTTCATTGGAACTACAAGTGCACTAAGAAGTGACATTATGTTTCATACTCTTTTGTGCCATACAGTGGCATTTCCTCCTCTTTAAAGGCAGTATTTCAAGAACATTTAATTTGGCTTTGGATCATCTGCCATTTTGCTATGCAGGAATGTACTGAGCCAGAAAAGCTCAGCTGTAATAAAGTTTGGCACCATCAGCCTACTATATACCTGCACCATCCTGTGCAATTTAATTGGCATTCAGTCGGTTGATAAATGGATTGGCTTAATGAGACAATATATGTGACATATGCAGGATTCTCCTGAGGAATAAGATTCATTTTTGCACTTCAGACATCAACATGCTACAGATACCATCACAGTCACCTCCAGCAGCTGTGCTGTAGCCAATGACATGCCTTCTACTGTGTTGACCAATAACTCCACTCTCTCTCAAACTGGCTTTGCATCATTTTCCAGATGAGCATTTTCCTTCCTTCAGTTTTTTCACTCCATTTCTTGCGGTAAAAATAAAGTAACTGCAAAGTATCCTATCAATTTTTTTTGCTGGTGTAAAACAACAGCTTGTCTTTCTAGTTTCATGAAGATTGGCTTCTGCACTTAGGAAAAAAGTTACAATTATAGTTTGAACATCAATATGAGAAGGAGCTTCTTCACAGTGAGGCTGACAGAGCACTGGAATGGGCTGCTCAGGGGGGTTATGGAGTCTCCTTCTCTGGCGACATTTAAAACCTACCTGGATATGTTCCTGTGCAACTTGGTCTAGGTGGTCCTGCTCTGGCAGGGGAATTAAACTAGATGATCTTTTGAGGTGCCTTCCAATCCCTAATGTTCTGTGATTCTGTGAATATAGTGTAAGCCCTAACTAAAAATATTCAGCAAAATATGTACAAATGCAAAGACTGATATTGGGTGGTTTTAAGTGACTATGGCTAAGCATGTCCTAGTCTCCTTAGAAGTTCATTTGCATGGATGAATTAGGTTTATGTTAGAGCCATCTCTGGACTGAGTGTGAAGATGAGGATCTCAGGGAAGCTGTCCAGTAGCTGACAGAGGGGAGCAGTTCAGTGCTGTTACAGTAGAAATAATTACTTGTTGCGATAATCAGCCCACTTTTAAATAAATAAGATTTTGCTTTCAGAACAAACAGAAGTTGATCAGTAGCATCAAGAACAACATCCTTTCAGGTAGTTGTGGAGAGTGATGAGGTCTCCTCTCAGCCTTCCCTACGGTAAACTGAAGAACCCCAGCTTTCTCAGTCTTTCCTCATAAGACTTATTCTCCAGGCCCTTCACCAGCTTAGTTGCCCTCCTCTGCACCTGCTCCAGCACCTCCACATCTCTCTTTTATTGAGGTGCCCAAAACTGGGCACAGTACTCAAGATGTGGCCTCACCAGTGCCAAATACAGAGGGACAATAACGTCCCTACTCCTGCTGGCCACACTATTTCTAATACAAGCCAGGATGCCATTGGCCTTCTTGGCCACCTAGGCACCCTGCTGACTCATATTCATATTCCTGTCAATTAGAACACCCAGTTCCCTCTCTGCCAGATGGCTCTCCAGCCACACCTCCCCAAGCATGTATTGTTGCAGGGGGTTTTTCTGGCCCAAGTGCAGGACCTGGCACTTGGCCTTGTTAAAGCTCCCGCCATTAATATTAACCCATGCTCCAATCTGTCCAAGTCTCTCTGAAGAATATCCCTATCATCTTGCAGATGAATACTCCCACCTAACTTGGTGTCATCTGCAAACTTACTAATGAAACACTCTGTGTTCTTATCGAGATCATCAATAAGGATGTTGAACAGAGATGGTCCCAACACCAAGCCCTGAGGCCACCACTTGCTGGCTTTACACCTAATTCTTACCCACCATGACTCAACTCTGTCCTCACCTGCATTCATTTGTATTGCTTCACGTATCTCTCTAACATAGAAGGCTGCTCCACCACCTATTCTTCCTTGCCTATCCCTTCTGAAAAGTTGATAGTCATCAACTGCAACACTCCAGTTGTGAGAGTCATCTCACCAGGTTTCTGTGATGGCCACCATATCATAGTTTTCCTGCTGCACAATGGCCTCCAGCTCCTCCTGTCCATTGCCCATGCTGCATGCATTGGTGTATAAATGTTTCAGGGAGGGAGCCGAGCGCACAGTTTTCAATACTGAGGGGTGATAGCCTTTCTGGTTATTTATGATGCCACACTGCCTCACTGGTGATGGGCAACTATACCCAGGGTTTTCATTAGCAAAGCTAGTTGTCCCTCCTTCTCCCTTCATATCTAGTTTAAAGCTCTGGACTGCTGTTAAATGACAGCAGTCCAGAGAGCTAATCTGTCTCCCACAGACAAAAGAGATATGCACCCAGTATTCTGGTGTTCACAATGGCTTGGAAAACAGTTCAGAGACACAAAATATCAACTGGTTTCCTAGCTGGTATTAGAAGTGTACATATATGAGTCCTTTATTTTAGCAAAAACGTCAGTGTCAATGTGGTCAAGTCCTCAGTCATCAAAATAATGAACATAAAAGTCTTATAGTTTTATCTGACATTGTGCTTGTGCAGTTCTGTAGGATAGATTTAGATTTAAGTGAAGTAGCTGTTTATCAGGATATAGAAAGAAATTACTACCAAAGATCTGGAAAAATTCATCAAGATCCTATGGGCACTTTTCTGCATCCATGAGGAAAACTGAGAAGCAGAATACCTTTTGCCTATCTTGCCATTTGGAAATTGTGCAAGGATTTTCAAAGGAACCTAAGGGACTGAAGAGACATCGAATGTACATGAAGATTAACACATTCATTTCCTTGTATCTGTTGTGAAGAAAAGCTAGCCTACATATCCAAGAATGTACAGACTCACACTATGGGAATGGCCACTGTTTCAGTCTGGAAATGAAAATTGGGCAGAGGCAGAGAAGTCAGAAATGTTGCAGCTGGCTGCTGCCAAGATGTGCTCTAGGCCATCACAGTACCTGCCGCTGGCTTCTTGTCCATGAGGTGGAAAAAGTCCACGTGTCACTGCCTTGGATTTCAACTGGGTGCCAGTTTGATGCTTGCAATTCTGCTTTAAGGAAAACCTCATACATGCAAATAAGCCCAAGGAAACCAAAAAATGAAACGGTGTGTGACAGTTTCTAATTACTGCGTAAAAACAACATATGGAAACTTCATTGTCCATTTCATCCCTCAACATGTACTATCAAGTCAGATTTCTTTTGCTCAATCATTCTCTCTAGAGCATTTGGAGCTGTTTCCCCTGTATTATATGAAGAAAAACAGCACTTGATATGAGCAGTGTGATACTTTTACTTGCTGTGTCCAAGCTCATTAATCTCATGGAGGGTTTAAAAAAATAGTGTCCTACTGGTTTGGCACAAATTGCAGCTTTCCAAAGAAGGAATCAGTTCAAAGTCCTTTTCCAGAAATATTCCATCCATTGTCACAAATCGTGTCTGAAAGAGTGTAAACAGGAGAATAGGATACATAATTTTAATTTAATAGCCACCATAAATGCCAGCAAGTAGAAAACGTCACTTACTGATGTGTGTTGATGGGGTGAACTATTGTAGAAGATCAAGGAAGGAATCTTAAATACGACTACTTGCCATGTACAATTGAACAGCAAGGTATATGCTTCGAAGCTTTTAAGTATTTCCAGCAGGATTTCAAATTAAATAATTAAAATGGGGGCATGAGAAGAAATTTAAAGGATATGGTTGGGTCAAGGAAACAGAGCATACATCAAAGTCCCGTTTTCTGGGAGCAAAAGTCTTGCAGCCTTGCCTATCAAGCCCTGTGGCCACAGAAGCGGAGTCAGTTAATGAATCAGAAAAAAGCTGGTTACCAGATGTCCTTACTTATTAACATACACATTGCATTCTGTAATGGCATCCACTAAACAATCTGTGGATGGTTTAAAGTCTGCTCTGTTTCGAGTCTCTTTTTCCAAAAAATACTTCTACCTTTTCTTCCTCTGTGACTGATTTCAGGAGAGCTGCTGTTTAAGATGCTGTCAGGCATTTTGTCTAATTGGAATTGCTAGACAGTTCTGAAGGATCCAAATGTATCCAGCAAAACAAAACTGGTTTTAGCAGTTATTCTTTTACTCTTCCTTCAAAAATTATAATGAAATAATAAGAAATAAATAAAAAATGCAAACTTAAAAGCAAAGCAGGAGATAAACCAATTCTATTTGATTGGTTTCCACTGCTGCAGATTTTAATGCCACCCATTGTTCAGCTCTTCAGTCTAATTTTATGTTAATATCCTGAAAGTTGTCAAATCTTGGCAAAACCTATGCATAAATTACACAGAAAGTAGCTCACAGGAGGGGGAAAATAATGACTGTCATGGTTAGCCAAACCCATTAATAGTCTGACAAGCAATAACCCAAGAGCTCTGGTCAACTGCTGCAGACATCTGTGAAACTTTCGCAATTAATTTTTTTTGGAGGAGGTATCAGCTGTGAAATAGCACATAAGTGACTGATTATTATCAGCTCTGCTGATGAGGGCAGAACTGATCAACTCCAAACATTCATCCTCCTACTACAGAGTGACTGTTTTATGAATACACAAGTTTTATTTTTCTGTATTTTCTAAGCCACTCCAACCTCCAGACAGGGAAAAGCAGAGTGGGTCACACATGAGTACCGCTTTGCTTACACATACCCTTTCACATCTGCAGTTTGCAAAGAACTTTACAGAGGTCATTAGCATTCTCTCTGTCTCTAAAGTGGTGAAACTGAGCCACAGACTATGCCTTGTGCTCAAGCACATGACAAAATGTGAGTGAGGCTGAGAAATGAAAAAAGGGACTTCTCCAAAGTCAGAGCTTAAGCCAAGGGTATCTCTGCTATGCCAGGCACTGTACAGTCACCTGTTTAAAAGCTGGAAGGATCACACTGTGCTGAGAACAATGTCATTATTTGATAGATTTTCTTATCCGCAAAAATCCTCTAAATTCTCTTTGATAGGCTGAGTGTGTTCCATGACACCTCATAAACCCAAAAGAGAGGTCAGCTTCACCAAAGTGCAGGACTATTACAATTGAAAATACATTTTTAGTGTTTTAGCTTCTGAATTAGTCCCTAATGTGTCTGACATGAATTTGCCCTGTTGCATGATCATGCCTGCTTTTCCCCCTCTTTTGTACACAATTTAATATCTTGTGTCACTGATAAACTATACCTTTATCTTGAGTACGATGTAATCACCAGAAGTATTGACTGAGTTCAGCATTATGTTCTTTCTCAAAAGCTCTTTCCGATGCAAGCAAATTCTGGCTTTCTGTAAGTAGATGATCTAAATACTATCTCTGAATTTCTTCTTGTCATTACAGTACAAAACAATTTGGTACCTGCCAAAACTAAACAAAACCCAAACCTATAAAACTCTCAGACACCATGATTTACATGGAATACTGTGCTGTTAAAGAGAATAACAGCACTCACTGTTATTAATGGAGACATTAACATGATAAAATGCATGGGTTGTGGAAAATTGCAGCCATACCTTATTTTTGGCTACTAGACAGACCTTATGTGCTGCTATAACACAGAGATTGCATTCTAGGTCTTCCAAGTTCATACTTAGTTTTTTAATTCTCTGTCTTGAACAGTGCTAATGTTTAGTGGACAACATAGAGCAGACAGGCAATTTAGGCTGTGATCTGAAAAAGACCCCAAACATTATCCAAATAATAGACTTCTTAAAACCAAACTTATATTGGAAAACACAAGAAAAAAGGATGTAGCTAAATGTAGCACATAAACTGATGCCTGCAGCCTGGAAAACAAGTTTGCTACTGCCTTGGGACACATAATTTTTAGAAATAATGGACCATTTGGCAGTTCTGCACATGTCATCAAGCATGCTTGGAAACACCGTGGGCATTGCTTTATTAATATACATGGTTTGAAATAAATTCCCTCTGAAATGCTAGAGGAATCCTCAAACCAACTAATTTATGTGACCTTTCTTTATTTGAGATGGCCTCTTCCTTAGACTGTAATGTACTCCCAAAAAAGGCAGATATCACCCAGCCTACTGTTTTTCATCTTAAAGCACGGCAGATGCAGGGTCTGTGGGATGTATTGCAGTGGATAAATCAGAATCTTGCAATGGGTGTTTCTTTGGGGTGCTGCATTTTTTTCCAGTTAAAACAAAGATAAAAGGGAAACAGATCCTTGATCTTGATTCTGTGAACAACTTCAGATTGAGTTTAGCAGACCTCCCTGTGTCAGTGAATCCATTCTTAACAGGACAGCATGCACTGCTTTTTACAGAAGACTCCTTTAAAAGAACCCGAACCACAGCAGTGACAGTGGAGACCAGCAACTTTCTGCAGTACCTCAGTCAGTGCAGTCCTATGAGTTCTAGAGGTGGACATGAGTACAGGTAAAACGAGTACTTAGAAGCCAGAAAACTCTGCTTCCCTCTTCAAGCCATTCACTTAAAAACCGGCGTGCTAAAGTGGGCAAGAGGGAATTCTCTTCTCATTACTTCTAGGGCTTTAGCCCTGCTGAGTCCTGTCATTCCATGAGTACAATCACCATCATTGTGCTCGACCTTGTGCAGAGACTGCATGCCTGAAGAAGGTGCCCTTCTGCCCTTGTGTTTCTCAGAGAAGTCACAAACACAATTTAGCTTTTAGTTCCCTAACTGAGCTGATCCTCACTATTCAAAGGCAGCTTTTCTTTAGTTATAGGTTATTTAGAGGAGAGGGATTGAACAGCCCCTTTTTTGCCCTTCAGCACAGAAATTCAGCAGAATATTTGAGCTGGACAAAGGCCTGCTCAGAATTAGTGCATCTGCACTTTTCAGTAATTTATTTTCATAAATTAATCCATAAGGCTTTTCTTTGTTAGTTTATTGATATTACATTACAAAGTGGGAAAACGGAGAAGTGAGACAAAAATAAACCCGTATGGACAAGATCAGAAGGAGCTTCAGGTTTTGCTAGCATTGAGAACGAGAGAAGGGGATGTGCCATTTAAAAATACCTGGTTGTTAAATGCTTTTTTCCCCTCTCCCCCTGTTCCTCCCACCTGTCTTCTCTCCCATGAAGAGAAAGAAAAGAGTTTTATTCTCTTTTTTGATCCACACTGACTATTTTCATACCAGTTTATTTATTTTCATAAACTTATTCATGACTGTTTCTTGGCACGTGGTGCAGACTGGTGCACAGCCACGCTACGAGACGTCTGAAGGGTATTTGTGTTTGTGCTAACCATAGGGAAACTGCTTACAACTGCTCTAGTTAGGAAAAACTAGGAGTGTGCCAGGGACTCTTAACAGTGTAGACAATGACATTCCAGTGGCTGGAAGCACTTCCCTGGCAATCTTAACTCTGCTAGTCTAGGTACAGCTACTGTGGTCAAAATATGCTTTCCTTACTCAAGAAACGGCAGCGAAGTCAGCTGTGAGACTGGCTGTAAAACAAGAGCCCTGTTTCTCAAGTTATTTCGACCATTTGGCCTTCATTCTACATTACGGAAAAAGATAACAACCCACAACCTTGAGCTTTCAAATTTTGAAAAGGAAACAGTATAAGTGAGAACTATCCAAATAGCTAAGTGGCCAATGTGTTAATCTAGAATTTAGAAGCCCATGTTGAAATCACTATCCTCTCTAAGAGAAAAGGCTTGTATTGCTGGTGAATTTGGGAACGGAATCTTGGCTTTCCAGATTGTTTTCTTCCATACCTTAGTGAGACAGCTTACTCTGGAGCTGAAGACACTCCAATACTGAAATATTTTTACTATGGAAGAAGTGGTTTGTTGTGTTGTTTTTTTAAAATAGACCCTCGTAATTTACAGCATTTGATTCCAGAAGCTCAAAACAAACCCAGTCCCCAAGAAACTCAACCTACACTACACTAGTTGTTAAGACATTTGCCAAAGTGACCTCTGATTCCAGAACTCTCAGGAGTTCAGGTGGGTTAAGAATTCTCTAGGACAACAGTTTTTTCCTCCATGCATAAATTAACTTAAACATTAATTTGTCAAAGTCAAAATGTGCAAAAATATACCAACACCAAAAACTTTATTTTAGAAAAAGTACTGAAGCCTTTTATGGTCTTTTAGAAAATAAAATGTTGAGCCCTTTTTGAAAGGTTTTTAATTTTATTTTCAACTTATAGAAGAAAATTAGAAGAGAATGTTTTGTGTTTTAAAATATTTCTGAATATTTAGTTTTGATCCTTTCTTGAAAAATCATTAAGTCTAAAAATCATCAGCCTTGTAATTTTGGATCTTTTTGTGCCTTGCAGAATTTAATGTAAACTAGCTCACATCCACCTGTACCATGCATTAGGCTGTTCCTGATCATAGAATGGCTTAGGTTGGAAGGAACCTAAGAGGCCATCCAGTTGCAACCACCCTGCCCTAAGCAGGGACACCTCTCACTAGATCAAGCTGCCCAGAACATGGTTCAGGCTGGTCTGGAACACTTCTAGGGAGTGGGCATCCAAAACTCCCTGAGTATCCTGTTCCAATGCCTCACCATCCTCATACTGAGGAATTTCTTCCTAAGATCTAATATAAATCTACCTTATTTTAGTTTGAAAGCATCCTTCCTTGTCCTATCATAAAATTGTAGAATGTATTAGCTGGAAGGGACCTATAAATGTTATCTGTTCCAATTCCTCTACAAGTAGGGACATCTCTAGAACAGATTGCTCAGATCCCAAAGAGACTTTATTTAAAGAGATTCTTATCACTGGAGTCGTTATAAAAAGTCACTCTCCAGCTTTTGCGTAGGCCCCTTTCAGGTATTAGAAGTCTCTTACTAGGTCCCCCAGAGACTTCTCTTCCCCTGGCTGAACAGAAAAAATTCCCTCAGTGTCTTTGTCTTTATAGGAGAGGTGCTCCAGCCCTCTGATCAACCTTGTACTCTCTGCATTCCCTCCAGTAACACTCGCTTGTATTGGGGCCTCCAGAAGTGGACTCAGTACTCCAGGTGAGGTCTCACAAGCAGAGGTGGAGAATCACCTCCCTGGACCTGCTGGTGACACTTCTTTTGACACAACCCAGGGTACACTTGGCATTCTGGGCTGCACCCACGTACTGCTGGCTCATATCAAGCTTCTCATCTACCAGGAAACTCAACTTATCCTTGGAACTACTCTCAATTTGTTCACCACCCAACATGCATTTTTTCTTAGGGTTAACCTGACATGAATGTAGGACCTTGCACTTGGACTTGTTGAATCTCATGAAGTTTGCATGGGCCCACTTCTCAAGCCTGTCAAGGTCCCTCCCACTGATCACAACTGAGTGTGACAATCCAGCCAATTCCTTATCCACTGAGCAGTCCACCTGTCAAATCCATCTCTGTGTTTTAGAGACAAGGATGTCATGAGGGGCAGTGTCAAATGCCTTGCACAGTCCAAGTAGATGACATTGGTTGCGTTATCCTTATCTGCCCTTGTTTATGAGTTCAGCTCTTTGGAACTCTAATGACCTCCGTTAGCAAAATACATTGAACAAACTGATAATCTATTTAACTTCTAGTACACGACTTTCCGAATAAAAATGCAGGTTGGATTGAAATGTCAATCACATTTGGAGAAGGCTTAAAGGCTTATGGTTTTTTTATTTATTATTTTGTATGAAAATACTTAGAAATCCAAATTCTACCGTGAAATGGAAATACTTTGGAAGTAAGTATTCATCACTAAAAACAAAATAGAAAAGCTGAAATATCCAGGTTACATTGTATACAAGAGCATCATAAACTTAACATGCTTACTTCACAAATGAAGATGTACTACAACATCTGAAACTGGTACATTGATTGATCCATTGCATCTGTCAAAATAATTCTATACGACTGTTGTAAGTATCAGGACTCTTTACTTTTTCAAAATACAGCTATCTGCCTCTTCTGTTCAGGTGTAGTTTAACATTTAAAAATAATGAGAGAGGTAATTCCAAGTACTCAGCTTCAGTCTGTTGTAGTTAGGCAATGTTTGACTGAATTTACGCTCTGATAATTGAAAACACAACTACATTGTCTTCCTACACATGTCCACGTTTTTTCTGCAAACTTACAAATGGTAAGCAAATCAAACAAAAGCTCTCTTACTTGCTCTTAATGTCTCGTTCTAATTCTCATTTCTTTCTGATATTTATTTCTTACTAGATCCGAATGAACGATTTTAATCCTCAAGTTCACTAAAGATGTATTTAGATTTGGTGTTTTGTTTTTGTTGAGCAATACTCTTTGGGGTGTCTGAGAACGATTATGTCCCTAGAAACTTGGCAATTAATCATTTTCAGATGGATTTTGTTTAATTAATAAAAAATTAAAGGGCCATTATTTGAGACACTAAATATGTGTTTCCAAGTCAAATATTCTTATCAGGGATTGTGGATCTCAAAAACTTCAATCTGAAGTTAATCTTTATAAATCAGGCTGGAGTGGATTAAAATGCAAGAAAGGAAAAACCTTACTGCAGGTTAATGAAATGGACTGTATCTAATCCAAAAGAAACTAAGGGATTATAAATTGAAGATTACTACAGAATAAATCCTTTGTAATCCTTCTACAGTTGATATTGGATGTGTGACTTTCTAAAGCAGATCTATTAGAGTTTAATGCATTCAGTGATTTTTTTGGTTTGTTTTCTAGAGTACTGGACTGTCTCACATAACTAGTTTTCTACAGTTTTTATAGGATTTCAAAAATCCTTTTCCACTTTATGTATAACTCATGGAAAAAATACATACTTTATTATTAACAAGAGGGTTGAGAATCTTTGACTTACTTTTTAAAACAGACAGGTATTTTTAGGCCTCTTTCCTTGCTTTTCTTTTCTTAAGGAAGTCAAAAGAATCAGCTACTAGAATAAAATCTTTTGCCTGTCAAGCTTTGATTTTCAATCATCATTGAAACAGAAAGCTCACTGGGTCGCGTGGGTTGGGTGGGATGCTGGTGGTCATGTTTGCTGCCTTGCTGCCATCCAGATCCCGGGGCCTTTTCCACAGACTTGCTGTCGACTCTGCTGAATGGACACAGTAAATCTGGCATCTACGCATACATATTACGGAGAAAATAAATCATCAGCATATTAATAATATTTTCATTGCATTTTATTGGATGAAAATAAGCTTTTAATAATGGAAGAAAAAGGGGCAATCATTAAAGAGGAGGCAGAGTAATAAGAGTACTCATGGAACACCAGAATAGAAAGGCCAGATCCCATTTTTAACAGATGAGCACAATTCCATTGATTGCTTTAAATACAAAGTCAGACTGGTTAACAGCAAGATCTCACAACTAAAATGCTGTGTGCTTGGTTTAGCTGAGATGGAGTTGATCCTCCCTGTGACACCTCACATGGTGCTGTTTGTGGTGGTAGCTGCAGGGGTGTTGATGACAGGCTGCTGATGAGCAATGCTCACTCAACATCAAAGCCGTGGATTTTTTTTCTTTCCTGCCTGAGGATGGCTGAGGGATAGGTTGGACCACCTAACCTAAATCAGCCAAAGGGATATTCCATAGCATATGAAAGCAAGAAGAAAGAAGGAAATGGGAGGCGGGGCATTAATCGATGACCTTTTGTCTCTGGAACAACCGCTACACATATTGGAGCCCTGCTTCCTCAACAGCAGCTAAACATCATTTGCTGATGGGAAGCAGTTAATAATCTTTATTATTACCTTTGCTTAAAAATTCCTATAAATTAATGTAAATTGCTGCACTAACAGAAAAATCAGAAACATAACTATGAGACAAGAACACCTCCATTTCACAAAAATACACGGTGCATCAATGGTAAATGTAGAAATGGACAACTGGGAAGAAATTTTAATGTCAGAATTCTTTTAACATTAAGTTAAGATGTAGTTACGATGTAGAATCACAATCAAGCGTGCAAGATTCAGATGAACACCTGGATTATTTTTTCTTTACCTGTCTGTATTATCCCATGCAAGATTATTAACTGTTTGATTCTCTGGTTTCTCCAACAGATAATTAAGATTGAAGTGCTTCATTATTTTTGCAGGGTGCTTTCTGATTAACAGTGTTTATGGGTACACATAAGGGGGATCATCTTCATGTACATTTCTTTTCATGTCTGTCACAACAAATGTTATTTTTGCTGAAGATGTGGGGGTTTTATGAAAGTTAGATCCTAATCCACATGCACCATTGCCTTTGATCAGGACAGTGTGTATTTGAACGTAGCACTGATGGCAGTACGCTGATGCAATTTGACCTCTACCAGCATATGTTACCCTTGGTGTTTATTTTCTCATCCATTTGATGCATTGGCAAAATATATCCTTCTTAAAGTCCAGCAAATTAACACTCGGTACTCCAGAAACTCTACAGATTTTTCACAGATGCAAGGAGGAAGAAACAAAACCCTGCTGTAAAGTTAAATTGCTTCTTTATTTTCTGTAAGAGAAGATCTTATCAACAAGGAATGAAGAATTTAAAACTTAAATTAAAAAGTAATCCTGAGTCTACTAATATCCATGACAGGATAGAAGAGGAAATATTTATTTACTTAATCCAGTTAAGTTTCTGAAACCGATGGCTGTTTCCAGACTACTTAATGCAGACCAGTCTTCCACAATAATCAAATAGGTTTAGCTATCATCAGAGGACATATTTCCTGTGGATGTTAAGGTGTTGGGACAAGTCCGAAGTTGAAGCAGTAAGAATTTAATCCCACCAGCGTTCTCTACATGGACTCTCTTTGTGCGAAGACATAAACAATCAACTTCCTGTACATCTGTAAGCTTAGCCACAAAGTATAGTAACAGCACATTAAGCATTTTAAATCTCCAGGGCAACAGTCACCGTGATGGATGACTCATACACAACTAGTTAGCCCTTGAGTAATCAAGTGAAATAAACTTTAAAGTGACAGTGGCTGTAGTCTTCTTTATTAGAAACTCTCACACCTTACGCTGACTCAATGACACATACATTCAAACACTTGTTTCCTTAATTTAATCTCAATAATACCAGAGTTTCAGTGTGTCACAGAATCAAGCATAATAGAACGTATTGGGTTGGAAGTGACCTCTAAACATCATCTAGTCCAACTCCCTACAACAAGTAGGGACATCATCTAGAACAGATTGCTCAGAGCCCCATTAAGCATCACCATGAATTTCTCCAGGGATGGGTTCCACCTCTCTAGGCAATCTATTCCAGTGATCCACCACTTTCACACGAACCAACATTTTTCTAATGTCCAACTAAAATCTACCCTTTTCTAGCCTAAAACCATGCCACCTCAACCTATCATCCCATGCCATTGTGAACTGTTCTTACTTAAACTTCTCACGGGTCTCCTTCAGATATTGAAGGTCTCTATAAGGTCCCCCTGGAGACTTCTCTTCAAGCTTAACAACCCCAACTCTCTCAGCCTGTTCTTATAACAGAGGTGCTTCATCCTCTGGACAACATCCTCCAACAGGTCCACATCCTTTTTGTGTTGGGGGGTCTAGAACTGGGCACAATACTCCAGGTGAGGTCTCACCAGGGCAGAGCAGAAAGGCAGAATCACCTCTCTCGATATGCTGGCCACACCTCTTTTGATGCAGCCCAGGATGTGGTGTGCTAATCATGGTCAGAAGCAACAAACCACTTCGTTAAATGTCTGGAGAACAATGTTCTGCAGCAACACTGACTTTGTTGTGTTTTACAGGTTGTTCTCCCTCAGTAGCACTACTGTGGTGGTCCATGGTCACCTGAAGGCACAGAGTGAAATCCTGTCACCAGCACAACCAAATGTGCATGGGTATTCCTGTATCGCTTATTTGGTTATCAAAAATCTTGCAATATTTAAAAAATGCCTTTGACAAGATGCTCCTTCATTTGTTATGAGTTCTTACACACTCTTGTGCAGTTTCTGTGGTTTTAGTTTCATTTACAGAGTATGAAGAGAAATTGCCACTGCCACTAGTGGCAAGTTATGCCACTAACATAGCCCAGAGATGGCTTGTCCTATTGTAATAGTAATCCCTATTGCTTCTTAGAAGCACGAACCATAAAGTTGCTGCATTTTAAGGTCAGAAAAGATGACTCTCTCTGATAACATCCATTCCCATTCTCTGTTTAGCCTCTTACTATATCCCAAGGACTACGGAAATGTCAGTCTGAAGAAGTCTTTGAAATGGGTTGATCTATGTTTATTTTCTTCTCTCGTAACTCCACAGTCATCAACAACCTTAAACAGCCCAGAATAAATTCTAGGATTTTCTTTTTATTTGTTTTGGTCTCTTTTTTAGTCTATGACATTTCCTTTAATACTTAAGTATTTTCTTGAGTTCACATAATGTTTTATTACACAGAAACAGACTTCTGTCTGTCTATCTATTGAACTATGAGACATGGCTTGGGACTGAGTAAAACCATCAGAAAGACAGCATCTACAGGGTAGAACTATTCTTAAGGACTACAGGCAATGCAAAAGTGAACTAAGGAACTGCTTTTAAAAAGGGCTATAGACGTTAACTGGTTAAGATGAATCAACATAACTCAGAGGGTTGCAAAATGATTAGGTCTTTCTCCCTAGGAAGGTTAATCTTCAAAGTGTTTGTGAAGCGTCTCCATAATATTTTCTTGATTAATCTAATAAGGTATTTGAATCCTCCCTCATTTCCAGAGATATTCAGGTACTCAGGTCATAAATGGTGTTTTTTTTTCCTTTAGTGAACGTTGACTTAGAGAAAGCAGAGGACCTGCCTAAGGTTTTGTGACTCAAAGTGGAGCATCATCCATGATCTGGGTTTTGAAATAGCACACAGTTAAGGGATTTAGTGCAGCTTTGCAACCATCTTCTCTTGTCTTAAATGCCCTTTCCTGAATGTTTAGAGTACTTTTTGTCTTTGAAAAATGGAATTATATGTTATATGACAAGAAAGAGGGGTCATGGTTCAAGGCACTCTTTAAAAAATAGCAGAAACAGAATGAGTTGTACATAACCCATCGTAAAAACAAGCATAGGTCATTGAAAGTCCAGGGTTTTTGGTTACTGACACATCATGACCTTGCCCAACAAGGCCAACAGTTTAACAGGCACTATCATTCATCATTAGTACTGTTGGAGGTCCAAGTCAGTATAATGAAATTAATCTCAATTTAGTAAAACAATAATCTACCAGCATCTACTACGTTTGTTAAATCTTGTTTAATAAATGATGCTATGGCAAAATATCTAAAACTCAGGGTCAATATAACAGACAATGTAACTGAAGTTTAGAAACATTCTTCTGTATTTCTATTTTTAAAAAAAGGAACAAGTTATTTACTTTGTGTGGTGACATTTTATTTTGTGATTAATTTTAAAATAACACTGTAAAAACTATAAACTCATTTTAATTTGACAAGCACTTGGTAATTAATTTTCAAACAATGCTATGGGAATCTAAGAAGCACTCTTCATTTGACATGTATTTTGTAATTTATTTTAAAACAACGCTGCATAAATCTGCAAAGGCATTATTCATTTGAGAGTTCATTAATTATGCAAATGAGTTGCAATTAACAAATCTGTTCTGAGGATGGCATTTGCATAATAATGAACTTCATGTTTGTGACATTATTTAATAAGATACCTTTGTGCATTTTTAAACGCAACACCCTTGTGAATACTTTGGTTAAAAATGGACAACCAGTCAGTACCATTAAAAACCAAAGTACTACCGAGAGCAGGATCAGTAAAATAAATCAAATTGCCTAAGATCTAACTAATAAATAAGGATATAAACGTTGATTCTTTTATTAACCTCTGCCTTCCAAAATATAGACTAATTTTCATTTGTGTTGTTTTCAAAATGGTGCTTAAGGACTGGCACTGGGAAGAACTGGTATTTACCAAGACAGCTGGAAATAAACAAATGAATGCAGACACCTATTTAGCATTGCTGCTGTGGGGAATAGATGGAGTCTGTGACTCTTAGATGATGGATCTTATTACAATCTTATTAGATGCAGCATGCAAGCCAAAAGTCCAGTGATGATCTTTTGCCGGTCTTGTGCTTAGAAAATGGCAACAGCACCAAAAGCATGCTCTGGGTGTAACATTCTTGTTAAAGGAGAATGGTTGGGTAACGGGTTGTTGTTCGTATTGCTGCAGCAGTTAGGTGCAGCTCACTGCAGCCAGTGATCTCTTCCCATGCATCCCATTCAGAGATTGGCAGCAACGAAGTTTTAGGAGCAGTGGACACCTCATGTTGACTGAAAGCAGGATTGCCAACAAGAAGAAAAGGAACTTGAGTCAGTTGCAAAGGCTGTGTGGCACTTGTTTTGGTGTTTAACCTAGGACAGGGTTGCCTGGCAATGCTGATGGGAGACATGAGGCAATGAATCAGTGGTGCGACTGATATCATCACAGTGGTGCCTTTTAGGTGCATTGCTCACAAGCACAGAAGGCTGGAAATCCTTAGACACATCTTAGGTCTCCTCTGGCATCTGTTACTGGTGATGAAGTGTTTTGGACCATAACTGTGTGTGAATTCTCCAGGACTCAGTCAAGGGCTTTGAAAATGCATGTGACAGTAGCTTCCATCTGAGAAAGAAAGTGACATATGCATTAAAGGCAAGTAAAAATTTAGACTTAAGATACACAGAAAAAGATGAAAGAAAGTCCTGCAGAAATCTCAAATGTCTCTTACACATGTGTGACACCGTGAACAACTGGAGGCATGGTTCTTAAATCATAAAACAATCACAGTCACTCCTAAGGAGCTATCATTCTGCCTTGTTGCTGCCTTTTCCTCTTCTTTCAATAACATTTGTACCTTTAATTGCCAGCTCCACCACTCATATTTCCTTGGAGTATCTTTCTCAGGGAGCCATGCCATGTAGTGATATCTCAAAAAATGTTAGGGATATTGCTAGAATTCTTATCTTCCCTCAAAATGTACAGGGGTATGTCTCCCCGAGGCCTGTCTCACTGTTTCAGCTGTTATCTTGTTACATTCACAGATATTAAAGTATTTTGATCAACTTCTCCTTCATGACCCCACTTCCCAGAACTAGCATCCCACTGGAATTAATCTATACTGCTTTACACAGGGGGTTTAAACATGCTGGCTGAAAGCTTCTTGATCTTTGTGGCTTTCCCTGCTTCTAGCTTCCTACCACCTCTAAAACAGCTTTTGGACACTCTTTCAGTCAGCAAGTCCACACTGGGGACATGCCATCTCCTCATTCAGTATGAAAAGGGATGGCAGCAGCTTTTAGAAGTTTCCTGTTTATATTAATTGATACTATATTTAAAACATCAATCAAGTCATTGTCTAGATTGCCCAATCCAGATATTTTTTTTTGTCTCTCTAATTTGGAGGTAACTCTTCAGGTAGGATTGCCACTCATCACTTGGGCGAGCAGAGCAAGCAGTATGGATACTGCTCTATTAATACAGCACAAGTGAACCGTCTTCTGACAGCTTAGCTCCTTTTCAGACGCCTTGCTTGGTAAAACAGCTGGGAAGTCCCTGATGTACTGTGCGCATTTGAGACGCTGCTTCTATCATTAAACAATAACCAAGGATTGCCTTCCTCCTTTAAATTTTGAAATCTCATTAACTGAGTGGTGACTGCTGATCACCTAACTTCAATACGTGTATTGGGTGAGAGGCCAGTCTTGCATGTGTACGGTCCTATTTGAATTGATCCTCGAAACATTACATAGAGATGTAAAGCTGAGGCACGTCTAGGGGTGACCTGGTAGTGCAGGACTGAAGGTTGGACTGGATGATCTCAAAGACCTCTTCTAACCAAAGTTGTCCTGCGAGTAATTTATAAACAAAGAAACAAGCTGTGCTGTGCCTTTGGAAGAGGACACGTAGACAGAGAATCTAGAAGGAGGAGGACTGGCAGTGACAATGAACCTGGGCAGACAGATAGATTTCCTGTACTGATTTCTGAATTTCTGTAAATTCCAACTCCCATTCACAAGCAGCCTCGGGGTCAGTGGACAATTCCTACAAATATGAAGGTTCAGAGCAAGGTATTACCTGATCTAAAGTACATCCCTGTTCCAGTCTAATCTCCACCTTTAACTGTCTCCAGTATTCCTACAAATTTCCAGTGACTTTATCTCTATTCCTTAGCTCTGTAGCAGGTTGCTTTCTCTTTGTCTGACCATCAATAGTGTATTTTTAGGCCATTTTAACTGGATCCTGCCAGAGCTGCTTTGTTGCATGGAGGAGGTAGCAGAACAAAACACCCGTTTCCTTTGTACTCTCACAATCTGTCATTGCCAGCACAGACACACGACTAGAAAGGCTTGATTGTAGGTGATGGCTACACGGAAAAAAATATTTCTTGAACTTTCTAGTTCATGCGTCCTTTCCATTTGGTAATTCAACATCCTATTGTTTAATTTGACCACTTCCAGCTTCTTTCTGCTTAGCACAGTTACACCTGTGTGAATGTTAAGAGCTGTTAGGAAAGCCATCATCCAGCTGCAGAGCACTCTCAGAGACTTCAAGGATTTTTGTTTTGATAGCAGTGAACGAAATTTGCCTGTAAAATGCCTAGTGTTGTTATTTCTTACATCTGGGCAAGAACAACCCCAGGTACCAGTATAGGCTGGGGACTGACCTGTTGGAGTGTAGTGTAGGAGAGAGGGACTTGGGGGTCCTGGTGGACAACAAGATGACTATGAGCCAGCAATGTGCTCTTGTGGCCAAGAGGGCCAACAGCATCCTGGGGTGGATTAGAAGAGGGGTGGTTAGCAGATCAAGAGAGGTTCTTCTCCCCCTCTACTCTGCCCTGGTGAGGCCACACAAGGAGTATTGTGTCCAGTTCTGAGCTCCTCAGTACAAGAGGGATGTGGAGCTGCTGGAGAGAGTTCAGCGTAGGGCAACAAAGATGATAAGAGAGGTGGAACACCTCCCTTATGAGGAGAGGTTGAGGGAGCTGGGTCTCTTTAGCTTGGAGAAGAGGAGACTGAGGGGTGACCTCATTAATGTCTACAAATATTTGAGGGGTGGGTGTCAGGAGGATGGCACTGGGCTGTTCTCGGTGTCATGTAGTGATAGGACAAGGGGCAATGGTTGTAAGCTGGAACATAGGAGGTTCCACATCAACCTGAGAAGGAACTTCTTCACGGTGAGGGTGACGGAGCACTGGAACAGGCTGCCCAGGGGGGTTGTGGAGTCTCCTTCTCTGGAGATGTTCAAGACCCGACTGGACAGGTTCCTGTGTGACTTGGTTTAGGTGATCCTGCTGTTGCAGGCGGATTGGACTAGATGATCTTTCGAGGTCCCTTCCGATCCGTAATGATTCTATGATTCTATGATTCTATGATTCTCCCATTTACGTACTTGCTTACCTCTCCAGCGTGCCAGGCTCTTGAAGACAGAAACATCTTTCTTAGGGCAGGAAATTTTCCAGGGCAGAATAGGTGCTCTGAACACACATGTGAAGAGCTTGTCTGTTATTTTTTTGCAAACCTTGAGAAAACAGAGAGAGGAAGACAAACCCTCATAACAAATGCTCATAAGGTGAGTATTTTCCCTCCGACTTGTATTCTCTTCAGCTAGTACTAAAACATCTCGTTGTTGAAGATGCCTAAGTACAACTAAAATTAAAGCACAATTCTGCGTTTTATAGATTCCACACATTACTACACCAGAAGGAGAAGGGCTTTTAATCTTGTTTCCATTCTTTATTAAGATGCTTTGTGTAATTAGTTGCGTTTCTATTGGAATAAATGGTAATTTGGAATTCATCCAAATTGAAAACCTAAATGAGAAAGGAGCATTAACGGTGGGTTGCATACTAAAATAGGTAAACTTCTCTAGGGCAGATCTGTTCATGCAACTTGGCCCTGCTTAAATAAAATCTATAGAATCCATGTGGAAATTAAGAAGGAATGTAGCATGTAAGAGGGATGAGAATGAAAAAGAAAACAGATTTTCTGCCAGAAGGGCAATTCACTTATAGTTTAATGAAAACCCCCTAAAACCAAACAGAATTATGTATGCTATGTTGAAATTTTATTTAAAAAATTAAAAAGGCAGGCTGTAAATAAATGCAAAAATATTACTTTGTATTTTACATTATTGAGTTCATTCTGTACTTTGGGGTGGCAGATAGGATGACTGTTGCCAAATGAAATTATGCTGTATTCAGGTGGCAGTATCATAAGAGTACTTGATGCAGCTGTAGGGTATAGTGTGCCATTGTTTCAGCTGGTTGTTTAGACCTTTTTCATTGTTTGAAAATGCATACAATTTGCAAAAAGTTTATTCAGGGAGTATAAATAATACAGAGTACTTTTTTTTGCTGTCTTTTCATTTTTCTTTACTAGAAAGTTCAAGGAACAGGCTTTCCTCATGTAACCATCACCCACAGTCTAGCCTTTATAAATACAGATCTGTGCTGGCAAGAACAGATTGTGAGAGTACAACGGAAAGGGCTATTTCCTTCTGCTGCCTCCTCCACATGACCAAGTAGCTCTGGTAGAATCCAGTCAAAACAGACAAAAAATACAACATTGGTGGTCAAAGAAGGCCTTGTTGCCCTTCTCCGAACACGTTCTGGCGCTTCTATATCCTTCTTCTAGTGAGGGACCCAGAGCTGAACACAATATTCCAGGTGGGTCTTCACCAGTGTTAGGTAAGGGGGATGGATCACTTTCCTGCTCCTCCTGGCCACACTATTTCTGACACAAGCCAGGATGCCTTCAGCCTTCCTTGTCATCTGGGCTCATCTTCAGGCAACTGCCAATCAATACCCCAGATCCTTTTCTGACCTGCATCTTTCCAACCACAGATCCGCAAGTGCACCATCTACCATGGGGTTATTATGACCCAAGTGCAGGACTCAGCACTTGGCCTTATTGAACCTCATAGAATCACAGCCCAGTGATCCCATGTCTGATCCCTCTGTAGGGCCTCTCTATCCTCCAGCAGATAGACACACCCATCCAGCTTGGTGTTAGCCGCAAACTGACTGAGGGTAGATACACTAAATCCCCTCATCTACATCGTTAATCAACAATTACAGAGAACAGATCCCAGTACTGAACCTTGGGAAATTCTTCTCATGACCAGACCCCAGCTAGGTTTAACTCCACTCACCACCACTCTTTGGGTCCATCCAACCAGCACGTTTTCTATCCAAGTGCAGCATGTACTTATTATCCACACCTTCTGCCATAACCTTCTGAGGGAGGATGCTATGGGAATCATTGTATTGGGCATGTGTCTAGATTAAGTCTGAGAGCTTTTCCACACACTATCACTTTCTGAACATATATAAAGGTGGTGTTTTGTTGCTGTCTTTTACTTGGTCTCTTAAATTTGTGACAGGCAACAATTACAAAACCAATGCAAAACAGCTGTCTGCTAGTTACCATAGCAGGGCAACCACAATCCTGGATTATATTGAAACTCAACTTCAAATGGCCCTCACCAACTCCTCTTGGTAAAGCAAGTTAGTGTGTAGGAATGATTAAGAGGTCAAAAACAATGTTGGCAGGATTGCTTACTTCATCCTTGCTTTCCGAAGAATCACTATGGGGAAACCAATCACTTATGAAAGAATCATAGAATCATTACGGACTGGAAGGGACCTCAAACGATCATCTAGTCCAATCCGCCTGACACAGCAGGATCACCTAAACCAAGTCACACAGGAACACATCCAGGTGGGTCTTGAATATCTCCATTGATGGAGACTCCACAACCTCCCTGGGCAGCCTGTTCCAGTGCTCTGTCACCCTCACTGAGAAGAAGTTCCTTCTCAGGTTGATGTGGAACCTTCTATGATCCAGCTTACAACCATTGCCCCTCGTCCGATCACTACATGACACCGAGAACAGCCCAGCTCCATCCTCCTGACACCCACCCCTCAAATATTTGTAGACATTAATGAGGTCACCTCTCAGACTCCTCTTCTTCAAGCTCAAGAGACCCAGCTCCCTCAGCCTCTCCTCATAAGAGAGGTGCTCTACCTCCTTTATCATCTTCATTGCCCTTCGCTGGACCGTCTCCAGCAGCTCCACACCCCTCTTGAACTGAGGAGCCCACAACTGGNATACAGGCCTCCAACCAGACTCTGTCCCATTGACCACCACTCTCTGACTTCTACCCTGGAGCCAGTGCACCATCCACCTCACTACTCGAAAATCCAGGCCACACTGCCTCAGTTTGTCTCCAAGGATGCTGTGAGAGACTGTGTTAAATGCCTTTTTAAAGTCAAGATAGATGACATCCACTGCTCTGCC
>VXBP01005134.1:0-13453 GCA_013400115.1 Rhinopomastus cyanomelas | reverse complement strand
AAATGTACCACCCATCTACAAGAAGGGCAGAAAGGAGGATCCAAGAAACTATAGACCTGTCAGTCTGACCTCAGTACCAGGGAAGGTCATGGAACATATCACAAATGTCATAGCACTTCACATACAGGACAACAAGGGGATCAGGCCCAGCCAACATGGGTTTATTAAAGGCAGGTCCTGCCTGAGGAACTTGATCTCCTTCTATGACAGAATGACCCAACTATTGGACAAGGGAAAGACTGTGGATATTGTTTACCTGGACTTTCGAAAAGCGTTTGACACTGCTCCCCGTGGAATTCTCCTTGATAAGCTGGCTGATCATGGCTCGGACGAGCACACAATGTGCCAGACAAAACACTAGTTGAATGGCTGGGCCCTAAGAGTGGTGGTTAATGGAGTTAAATCCAGCTGGTGACCTGTCACTAGTGGTGTGCCTCAGGGCTCGGTGTTGGGACCATCTTTATTGATGATTTCAATAAGGACATAATGTGTATTATTAGTAAGTTTGCAGATGACATCCAGTTAGGTGAGAACGTCCATCTGCTAGAGGGTAGACAGGGTCTTAAGAGAGACTTGATAGATTGAAGCAATGGGCTAATGTTAGTGGCATGAGCTTCAGTAAGGCCAAGTGCCAGGTCCTGCACTTGGGCCACAACCCCATGCAATGCTACAGGCCTGGGGAGGTATCGCTGGAGAGCAGTCTGGCAGAGAGGGACTTGGGGGCTCTAACTGACAAGAAGATGAGTATGAGCCAGCAGTGTGCCCAGGTGGCCAAGAAGGCAAATGGCATCCTGGCTTGTATTAGAAAGTGTGTCCAGCGGGAGTAGAGAGGTTATTGTCCCCCTGTATTCGGCACTGGTGAGGCCACATGTTGAGTGTTGTGTCCAGTTTGGGGCACCTCAAAACAAGAGAGATGTAGAGGTGCTGGAGCAGGTGCAGAGGAGGGAAGCTAAGCTGACGAAGGGCTTAGAGAATAAATCTTATGAGGNGAGAATAAATCTTATGAGGAAAGACTGAAAGATCTGGGACTCCTTAGTTTGAGGAAGAGAAGGCTGAGAGGAAACCTCATCACTCTCTACAACTACCTGAAAGGACGTTGTGGAGGTTGGTTCTGGTCTCTTCTCACAAGCAATTAGTGATAGAACAAGAGGGCATGGGTTCAAATTACAACATGGTAGGTTTAGACTGGATATTAGGAAGAATTTTTTCACAGAAACAGTGGTCAACCTCTGGAATGGCTTCCCAGGGAGATGGTTGAGTAGCCATCCTTGGGTGTTTAACGATCGTTTGGATGAGGTGTTCAGGGATACGGTTTAGGGGTGAACTCGTAAGGTAGGGGAGATGGTTGAACCTGATGATCTCAGGAGTCTTTTCGAACCAGAAAGATTCTGCGATCCTATTGCTGGTTGCCTGGGAGAAGTGCCTGATCCCCACCTGACTACAAGTTCCCTTCAGGTAGTTATGGAGAGTGATACAGTACCCCCCCTGAGTCTCTTCTCCAGGCTAAACAATGCCAGCTTGCTCAGCCCCTTCTCATAAGACTTTCCTTCCCGTCCCTTCACCAGTCTCATTGCTCTTCTCTGGACCTGCTGCAGCACCTCCACATGTTTCTTGAAGTGAAGGACCCAGCACTGCCCCCAGTACTTGAGGGGAAGCCTTACCAGTGCCCAGTACAGGAGGAGAATTGCATTCATGGTACTGTGGGCCATACTATTCCTGATACAAGCCAGGATGCCATTGGCCTTTTGGGACTCCTGGGCACTCTGCTGGCTCATGTTCAACCGGTTACCCTTTTCTGCCAGGCTGCTCTCCAGCCACTCATCCCCCAGTCTGTAGCTTTAGGGGCTCATTGTACCTGAAGTGTAGGACCCTGTAACTTCACCTTGTTAAACCTCATCCTACTAGCCTCTGCCCGTTGACCCAGCCTGTCCAGATCCTTCTGCAGTGTCTTTCTACCTTCCAGCAGATTGACACTCCCCCCTAAACTGGTGTCTTCCACAAATTACTAAGGCTAGATTTGATTCCCTCATCCAGGTCATCAATAAGGATGTTGAATAGGACTGGGCCCAGTACATATCCCTGGAGGACACCACTGGTCACTGGATACCAACAGGTTGCACCATTAACCATCACTCTCTGTGCCCGGTCATCCAGCTAGTTTTTAACTCAGTCGAGGGTGCACCTGCCCAAGCCATGGACTGTCAGCTTTTTCAGGAGGATGCTGTGGTGTGGCCAAGAAAGGCCTATCAATATTTATGTGTGAGGGGGACACTCCTTTCTCTTTTTTTAATACACAACATATGGCTTTGAAATAATGTTTTAGTCAGAATTATGCACATGGGCATAAATATGTATACAAAAAATAAACAGGAAACCTCAGCATAAACAGGAAGAAAATTATACCTTTGCAAGGCTAATGTCTTGTTCTTGAAAGAGGTTATTGTGTCATTCATGTTTTTTTCCATCTCTGTTGTAGCTCTGAAAGAGAAAAAACCTCAAACAGTGTGACACTATAAAAAAAAATTAAAAAGAATGTAACATTTTTAATTTGCTGTCTTTGTATCTAAAGTAAATTTTTTTTTTTGCTGTAAACTACAACTTATTGATGTCCTGAGTATTTTAGCATATGAAATTGCATGAGTGAACTCTAGACACTACAAAAAAGGACTAAAAAGTTACAGGCTACATCGGGTACAGAACTACACTAGTAGACTGAATATGATATTTCTTCCCCATATTTCCTCTTCAATTCCTTTACTTTCACCAGATTCCTGCAAGGTAGTGATCATTAATACAGAAATATATCAAGGAGGAGTAACTAGTAGAAAAATTCCAAGTTCAGTTCTTAACCATTTTCTTTATTTTAAAATACCTCAAATGGTTGAAGTTACCCGGTAACATACCTCTCCAAAAACCTTTCTTCAGGAATGTTTTCAGGGTCCTTTTCTTTCACTAAAAAGTATAACAGATACTTTTACCATTTCTTTTCCTATCTCCACACCTTCTCATCTCTTCCAGTATTAGTGAAACAAAACAACCTATCAACTATATCAGAGACATAACTTTGCTCTAAAATATTTCCATTTTTAGACATGCCAGAGCTGTCCTACAATATTATTCTATACATGCAGCTAGCTGGTTCAGTGGGAGAGGACATAGATAACAGAAATGCAGTGGGAACAAGAAGCAGCACCTTACATCACTATTGCTGCCAAACACTTTGGCAGGCTTCCAGTAAGGCTTCAGCCCCAGGAATCTGACAGCGGCCTGTCAGTGTGAGGGAAGTCTAAACTGGAAACCCAAGCAGAGAAGGCAACAACAACATGGCATCTTTGTAAGCACACAAACTTGCTGCCAGCAGCTATCTATAAAACAGAGAAAGATGCTCTGCCAGTAAAAAATTCCAAACAAAACACATTTCGTGGTTATAAAGAGCGCTTTTGATAAGCATATTTTACAAACACGCATACTAGCCGCTTCACATCATCTATTACGGTAACGTCGCACTAGAAGGAAGCTCGGGGCACGGCTGGAGGGGCTTACGGTGAGGACGAGCTTACCGGTGTGAACGGCAGCGCCGTACTCCATGAGGTGCTGCTTCATCTGGTCCTTCAGACTGCGGGAGAAACAAAAATACCAGGGCCCGGAGTCCGCGTCAGGGTCCGCAGCCCGCGTCAGGGCCCGCAGCCCGCGTCAGGGCCCGCAGCCCGCGTCAGGGCTCAGGTGCAGCGAGGGCCTGGGGTCCCAGCCGCGCCAGCCCCGCCAGGAGCCGCTGCCACCCCTCGGCCCAGCCCCCAGCACTGACCAGAGCACGGAGCAAACATCCAGCTGCGGCCTAGCCTCCTCCCGGCCCTCGGCGTCCGGCAGCTGCTCCATGGCCTGGACTTCAAACTTCCCGCGCGCAGCACTCGGCAACGCGGACCGCGATTGCTTCTGCCTGGTGTGTCAGGGGTACCCAGCAGCCCACGCGCCCCAGACCAATCCCGGGCCGCGGGCCCGAAGGCGGGCGGTGTGACGAGGGCAGTGGCTGGCTGCTGACCGCGGCTGCGTAGCCCGTTCTCCTGGGTAGTGCTCAGAGAAACAACAGGGGACGTAGAAGGAGTTAAATGCTTGTGACAGAGGGGAAAAGGAAGAGGGGGATGACAATTCTGGCTTCTAAGCAGGGTGAGTGCACGTCTCAGACCACTGCTCTGTTAGAGGTACACCAGGTAAGTTGTTGATTATAATTACAATAACTAATCTAATACTATGTTAGTAGGGCTGCAGCCTAACTGATATGATAGCAGAAATGGCATCTACCTACTCAGCACAGTCCGTGCCCACCTGCACCCAGTGGATCAGCAGTCCCACCTAGGCTAACATCTCTCAATTCTTCCCAGCATCCATACATGCACCAGATGGAGGAGGAAGGCATCTGTTCCACCACAAAGGACACAAATAGTAGGACTTAATGCTTTACTGAAGCAGCTTAAACACAGAAATAAAATACAGATTATAGACCGGGTCTCACAAAACTGAAATTCTACTGAAGTTCACATAACAGTTATATCTTTTTAATCAAAGGCTTCGCTAGATTCTTTATTGTAGAAGACTCCAGCTGTTCAATGATGCTTACATGGCATTTTTGCTGCTTGAATAATTTTTTACTATTAGTACTCACCTGGTGCTTGATGGTAAAGCCTAGCACATTTAAGCACAGAAAACCATGGCTGGCCCGTGCCACTTTCATGGAATGGCTAAATTTGGAAGGGACCTGAGGGATTATTTACTCCAATCTCCCTCCTATGGTCATGGATGATTTGGGCAAGATAGAAATCTTAAGCTTAGCTGATCTAATCCAAGTCAGACAGTAGCAGCTTAGCTGAGCCAGCTTCAGAGTGCCATAAATTGACAACTACACATTCCCTCCACCTACACCACAAGTTCATTACCATCTGCTTGGTGATACCATTATTCAGAAGAGCTGCATTCTTTGCAATATGCTGCATAACTGGGATGGGTCATTCTCTGTATAAGACAGTGCTGAAGAGTTTTTGTCTGAAAGGAATTGCACAACCCTACTGTAACACTAGTCCAGGTTGTCTTCTCTTGAGCTTGGGCAATTGCAGTCTCTTGTCTCACAGGGGAGAATGAACAGGTACTGTTCTACTTCTGTCTCCTTCTAACAGACCATGGTGAGACAAGAAAGTGCTGAGATATCACAAATGAAGGGCACGTGCACTTGCCAGAGAGATGTCTTTTAAGCGGCTGCCCCTACCCTGGGACCCCTCTGCCCAGGGCTGGGTGTGCCAAGAAACAGGCCCCAACCTGGCCCAGCCCAGTAGGCCCTGGTGCTAGCAGAGCTATGGACTGGCTTCTGTGCCACACCGACCTTCTTCGTGCCTGCCAAAAGTGAATGGGTGTAGCAAGAACTATCAGGTGCTGATTCCTCCCCAGAGTTTAAATACAATCTGCATTTGCACAAGCCGATCTACCAGAATGGCACTCATGTTCCAGTGATGTTACGAATGGAGGTACTGGGGTCTGATAGGGTAATTTTTGTATGTGGAAGGAGCAGGGTTAACTTAGTCCCTTAGCTGAAGCACACACCATGCTTAGCCTCTATTTCATCTTGTGACTTACCAAAGGGTTTGGTACAGGCACAGCCTGCAGGTGCAGGCCATGGGACACAAGGTTTCTTCATTTACTATGTTTAGGCTAGACAGAGTATGCTGCTAGTTCCAGTCAACTGGAGTAGCATCCAGCATCTGTTTATGTTATAAAGTCAGTTTAAATCATATTTTAAATTGAGGGATCACTTAGTATGGTCTTGGAAATATCCACAGGTGAAAGTGACTACCAGTTCCAAGCCACAGGTCTGCCGTATCAGTAGATACCCTTTCCATTTTGACCTGCTTTTACCCATCTCAAATTTCCTCAGGTAGCTGTAGATGTCTCTCACATGGTTGTCACAGAGGTTTGGATTATGCATCTACATCTTCAATATCGAACAGAACATCAGAAAAGTCTCACATAGCACATCTTCTGACTGGACACATCCCCATGAGAAGTCCATCTGCAAGGAAATTTTAATTAGGGCAGCACTACCCTTGGAAGCCCAGTGTGGGCCAAATTAAGGCTACGGTGAGGCAAACTACACACAGTTCCCCCTACCCAATTCCCCGCAGTGCTGTTTTAGGGCATATATCGCAGCTCTGCCCCAGCTCAGCCCGGCACAAACCAGAGGTGGGGAGGGAGTGCACAGCCCCGGCCCGGGACGCCATAGGTGGTACCTCGATGGTCTCTAGGAGGTGCTCTGGTGTTGGCAGCTGTCTCTTTTCCCACTCAGTAGCCACCTTTGGCATCTTCCTCTCAGCAGTACTGGCGGGAAGGATCAGCACGGGCTTCACGCCGAGGCCAGGGGTAAGAGACCAGGACACTGCGCGACTGTTCCCTGCGCCGACCCGTGGGCTCAGGGTTGAACGTCCCCACCCTCTCCCCTGAGAGAACACCGAGGCCAGGGAAAAAAACTCGGGGGCTGTCCTACTGCAGCGCGGTCCTCTCGCGGAGTCGGTGGGGCTCTGGATAGAGAGAATGAACGGAGGGAGCCGGGCACAGGAGGACCGCGCGTCTCCCGCAAACTCAAGGCAAGCAGAGATCCTAAACCCGCTGCGCTCCACTACGAGCTTCGTGAACTCTCTCCGCTCCGCCGTCTGCTCTGCTTCTCTCCGCCACCACCCCGTCCTCTACGCTGCTCCGCTTCCCGTCGCCACCCGGTTCCTCTCCACCGCTGGTTCGGTCCGGTCCGGCCCGGCCCAGCCCCGCACTTACCAGAGCAAGCAGAAACACAGCATCTGATGGAGTCACGAGGGGATTGCTGCGAGTGAAGTGCACAGAGCGGTACGAAAGCTGCGATTTTGACAGCTCCTGGCCACCGCCCCGAATTAGTCTCTGCTTTCCCATTTGCTACCGGCAGCCTCGCTTCAGGCACTGTTGCCGCAACCGGCGAACCGAGGGCTAGGGGCGGGCAAGGAGGAGGTGCTGGCCGAGCGGTTCGTCCCGGCCGATGGGAGCCCCTCCGTGGGGCGGCGAATTCGCGATGGCACCTGCCAGTCCCCGGCCCCGGCCCGGAGCCTGCAGGCTTTACGGATGCGGGACAATCCTGTGGGAAATGCCCAGGACAGTCGGGTTTGAGGCGCGTTTTCAGGCTGCCCCGCGCAACCAGCGCTCCCCGTTCACATGGGTTTTTTATTAACACGCTGCTCCATTCACATTGTTTTAACCTGAGAAGTCAGGATGCTCTGCGTGAAACATGACCGAACAAGGACATTTTAACTCCTTATGGATTGGTGCCTCTTGCTGCCTCACCATTAACATTTACTGAATTATAAATCTATTTGCCTATACCTGTGGTTTGAAAATGTGCTGTCATAGCACTGTTCTGGTAGACATTGCAGTGAAGAGGAAGCCTGAACCCTTCTTTGGTAGATTATTTCGGGGTACAAGCTCTTGTCAAAGTAGACGTAAAGACAATGTGCATTGTCTGCAAGGTAAAACACCTTGCACCTGTACCAGGTAACACAAAAACCTATATAATTGAGATACACCTTTGCACTTGCCTGTGGGGTATCCAGATATGAGCTGATTTTCACTGCCATTATCTTTGAGTGTGTAATTTATTTTGGGACGTGTTGCTAGTAGCTGAACTAGGACATCAGCATTTGCTCAGAGAATGCTGAGGCAAGCGTCAAGGTTTTTCAGTTATGTTACACTAAGCTGATTTGCAAAGAATCACCCTCCTTTTCATTTACCTATCAAGATGGCATTACAGCTCAGTTTAGGAAAATGCTGTCAGCTCCAGTAGAATCACCTCAAACATGAGAGGCACCAGTGAATATTAACTGAAGTTGTAGATTGAGAATGGCTTTTAAAACCAGTATCACTCTGCTTATGTGCCCTGTACACTTGCAGCGCTGTTATTCTACTGGCCTGAGTCTTCTGCGGGATGCAGGGAAAGTAAACCACTGCTGAAGGCAATGTTTGGAAGGAGACAGGATCAAGCTTTGAGAATCCAGTGCTATCCAAATATAGTACTTGTGCAATCTTCATCACTCCCTGTAAAAGCAGTGAAATTTTCAGAAACTTCCGAGCAAAGTTTTTCAAATTAATCGTGTACTGCAGATAGAGTTTTAACAAAACACCAGAAGATGAGAGTGGAACGCATGCTTGCATATCAGCTGCAGAAGAAGCTAGGCAGTTTGTATAAATAGTCCAGTGGCAAAAGAGGCAGAACTGCTCAAGGACTTTTCAGACTGCAATGCTGGTGAATCTGATCTGGTCAGGTAATTCTCCCATCAGTCTACTTTCGAATTCCACTAACTCTGGTCTTTGTAAGTGGAAAAGACTAAGCACCAATCCTAAATACCAGAATTAAAAAAAACACTATAACAAAATGATTGTGATACATGATGAAAGATGCATTTGGCACTTGCTAAGAAAGGTGCACTTAAAGACTATAAACTGATATTTCGATCTCTGAAGACACCTTACCCTGCTGACAGGTTTTCATTAAAGACATAATTTTTTTTCTTCGCAGTACTAAGACTCCAGAATGTGGAACTCTTTTTTAAACATGCTCTTTCCAGTCGAAGAGTCCATTTCCAGCTTATTTCACTAACCTACCAAGTCCCAGGCTACTATCACAGCATAGCTTTTGGTACCTGGACTGCTCCCTTGGGCAGTACAGTAGATCAGCAGCTGTTGTACATTATTATTAAAAAATACCAAGTAAATGACAGAATAATGTATTTTGAAGAGGGGAGGTTTAGCTGAGTGCTAGGATACTCACTGATTCATTACTTTAAACAATTGTATGTGCAGTTATCCATAATAAAGTAAAAAAACCCCACCCTTTAGTTTCTTTTGATTCTCAGTCTTCCCAGTGAACAGAACAGTGCCTACAGTTTCCCCTGCCCCATTGTCTCACTATTAGCCTCTGTCAGAGGGATGCAATGCCATCTGGAGGGACCTGGTGAAGCTGAAAAAGTGGGCCCAGATAAGTCTAATGAGGTTCAATGAGGCCAGGTGCTGAGTCCTGCACCTGGGCCAGGGCAAACGGAGGTATCTACACAGGCTAGCGGAAGCCATGCTGGAGAGCAGCCCTACAGAAAAAGACCTGGGGGTACTAGTGGATGAAAAGCTGGGCATGAGCCACCAATGTGCAATTGCTGCCCAGAAGGCCAACCACATCCTGGGCTGCATCAAAAGAAGAGTGGTAAGCAGATCGTGAGAGGTGACTCTGCCTCTCTACTCTGCCCTGGTGAGACCTCACTTGGAATGCTCTGTCCAGGTCTGGAGACCCCAACACAAGGACAAGGATCTGTTGAAGCAAGGCCAGAGGAGAGCCACAAAAATCATTGGACAGCTGGAGCACCTCCCTTATGAAGGAGAGATGTGAGATTTGGGGTTGTTCAGCCCGAAAAGGAAAAGAATCCAAAGGGACCTTTTAGTGGCCTTCCAATGCCTGAAAGAGGCCTATAAAAAGGCTGGGGAATTCAATAGGGCATTCAACAACAGGACAAGGGGAAATGGCTTTAAGCTAGAAAAATGTAGATTTAGGCTGGATATTAGGAAGCAATTCTTTAATATGAGGGTGGTTAATCACTGGAACAGGCTGCCTAGAGAGGTGGTGACATTCAAGGCCAGGCTTGATGGAGCTCTAAGTGATGTCCCTTCTTGTTGAACAGACCTGTTGAAGTTTCTTCCAACCCAACACATTCTATGATTCTATTCTATGGCTGTGAGCCAGCAATGTGCTCTTGTGGTCAAGAGGGCCAACAGCATCCTGGGGTGGATCAGAAGGGGCGTGGTTAGCAGATCAAGGGAGGTGCTTCTCCCCCTCTACTCTGCCCTGGTGAGACCACAGCTGGAGTATTGTGTTCAGTTCTGGGCTCCTTGGTTCAAGAAGGATGTGGAGCTGATAGAGACGGTCCAGTGAAGGGCAACAAAGATGATGAAGGAGGTGGAGCACCTCCCTGATGAGGAGAGGCTGAGGGAGCTGGGTCTCTTTAGCTTGGAGAAAAGAAGACTGAGGGGTGATCTCATTAATGTCTACAAATATTTGAGGGGTGGTGTTGGGAGGATGGAACTGGGCTATTCTCGGTGTCATGTAGTGATAGGATGAGGGGCAATGTTTGTAAGCTGGAACATAAAAGGTTCCACTTCAACATGAGAAGGAACTTCTTCCTGGTGAGGGTGACGGAGCACTGGAACAGGTTGCCCAGGGAGGTTGTGGAGTCTCTATCAATGGAGACGTTCAAGGCCTGCCTGGGTGTGTTCCGGTGTGACTGGGTCTATGTGATCCTGCTATGTCAGGGGATTGGACTAGATGATCTTACGAGGTCCCTTCCAATCCGTAGTGATTCTATGAGTCTTTCTTTAAACAAAAATACTATTATATAAATTTTAAATGGCAACGTTTATTTGATCTGATGCATTAAAATTAAGTGTAGAAATCAGATTTGTATGCCAATACATAATATAAAAACAGTACATTTCTATTATCAAAGTGTGCAAAAACATGACTTTATGTATTTAATCCCCATAATAAACTTTTTTGTTTTCTTTCTTAATTCCAAGAGCCTTCAAACTATGCATGAAAGCAAGAAACGTACTTTTCAGTTGATTATGTTTGTATTCCAATACAAACTATTCCCACTTTGCACTGCTAGTATGAAATTATAATCATGATGTTCCATACTTTCATTACAGTATATCCATATTCCTCCAGAAGTTGCAAGACTTCTGTTTAATAAATACCACGTATTTAAGATTTTCATTATTTTCACATATATAGTAAACACTCAAACTCATCTTGTTTCCTTTATAAAAGTTCTTAATCCAATTTTAATAAAGACAGTGTGCTTAAAAAAATTCTGAGATATAGTACATTTGTTTCTGTACATGTATGTGCAAGATCTCCTGACATAAATACAAACATGGAATCCTACAGGCTCTCACCATTTACACATCCTCTAGTGAACACTACATTGCATCACATGATATAGGTTCCATCTTTGTAGTATTTCATGGATTCTAGTTGCTGTGTCATTGCAAGGACATCCTGAAATCCTGTACTGAGTCCAGACATGTGTTGAAAATAAGCTTCCTTCTCCACTTGGACCGTTAGGTTGTTTACGCCAGCATCTTTCAGAATCGCTGTAACCTGAACAGAACAGTTATCATTAAAATTATGCTTTATATATATTCCATGCTAATTATACCTCTTGTACCCAATTACATCTGGATCTGAAATATTGTAGATCAAAAAACCCAACATCACTTGGAATTTCTGGGAAGCAACAAAGTAGCTTCAGAGTGTTCGTCTTTGAGCCTTCTGTTAATTCTCATATTATCTTTTCGAAGGAAAACAAATACCCAAGGCAGACAGAAATTAGCAAGCCAATTATAAACCCATGATTAGCAGATATCCATCCTGTTTACTGCCAGTTTTGCAGCATCTTGTCCTCCTCACTTTCTCACAGCACATGTAGCACCATTTTGAGCAGTGAGAAACACCTTCACTTGTTGTTTTCTTTATGGTTTGGCAGATGTCTTGGAAAAACAACTCTTTATGCAACTGATTCCAAGCTAGCAGGCAAAAGCAAAATGGTGTCAGAAACCAGCTCTGAGACTAATAACCACAAAAAGCAGCTTCAAACTTCAGACTATGCCTGCAAAAGAGCTTCAAAGAAAGAAATTAAGACATCAGGGTCTAAAAACCTTGCACCTTACCTGCTGTACAATCCTCTGTTCCATCACATCTGATACCACTTGCACATGTATTGTACCTGCCACAACATTTGCAGAGTGACACCAAAAGTGAGGATCTCTGTAGGATATGACTCCCTCTATTTTTTGAATCTGTAAAGAAATTGCATTAGCAACAACTAATTTAAGAACACATTTTAAACTTGAGTAAGTACATGGATATTGGTAGCAAATACTTCACAGGGAAACAAAGCTGTATAGTGAAGCAGCTTTCCAGCTTCATCGTGTTCAGAAATACATAATACTGAAAGGTCATCCTGCTAACTACTAGTCAAAGACTAGCAGCTGAAAGCCAAACCAAATGAAAAATCCAGCAGAGTACGACACTGAGTACTGTGAGGAAAAACTGATTTAATATACTGATCACAGTAACACCAACAGTCAGATCAAACATGAAACTGTCTGGGCATCTAACCACTTCAAGGCTATCTGCTACCTCACTGTAAAAGATAAGCAGCTTTTCAGTTTATAAACATTCACGTTAATTCAGAGATACAGCATCTCACCACAACTTACAGTTTTGTAAAATTGCTTTTTGTACAGGGATGGACTTTTCTCACAGTGGCTGCTAAGGTGCAGCGCTTTTGAATAACAGTGAATTAACAGTATCGGCAGCCCAAGAAGAGTATTTTGCCTAATGCTGAACAGAGTTCAGGCTCTGTCAAGTTTTCTGTTTTTTTTCCACTCTGCTCTCACCCCAACAAGTAGAGTGGTAAGGGAGGAGGCAAGAAGTGTGAGGGGGAAATGGCTGGGACAGCTGACCCAGGCTGGCCAGAAGTACATGGCATGTTAGAAAACATCATGCTCAGCAATAAAAACAGGGGTAGAGGAAGAAGGGGGTGTTTTTGGCCTCCAAGGAAGCTGTTGCGTAAAGCCACTCAGCCTGCTTGTGGGAGGTAATGCACTGCTGGTTTTTTTCCCCTTCTCTCCTTCATCTGTTAAACTGCCTTTATACTGCTCCCAGATTTTTCTTGCTTTTGCTCTTTCTGTTGTCTCTCCAGCCCCACTGGTAGCGATGGTGGATAAACAGTACAGCAAGCAAGTATCGATGCCTAGCTGCTGACTAGCGGTTGACCTGCAGCAAGCATAATGTATTTTTGTGTTACATCTTACAAAATGTTATTCCTACTATTTTGTAACGAATTCCTCATTCCCTATTTTCAAAAAGTAGTTTACTTTTCCTCATCAAAAAAAATGAAAACCTACTCTGTACCTCACTTTCACTACACAAGCCTCTCCAACCAATTTCTATTTATTTTTTTCTTTCTCATGCAGACACGCACCTCCCATTCTACCAAGTTTCAGGACATCATCATTATAGTCTTCCTTGCTGGCCCTAGTCAATGGCACCCTCAAAGAACATGTAACTAGTATTTTGACAGAAAGCAGTTCTCCACACTGAAGTCTGCACTATGATTCTGTTCAGTAACTTCAAATGAGCCAAGAGTGAAGATTAAACACAGCCTTAAAGCAGACACCACACTGCACCAGACAGAAAGAGAACAGACTAATTAAAATAACAGTAAGAAACACCTTTACTTTTGCTGTCACACCCACTCTTAACCAGCATGCCCTACACCATAAGAACATAAGAAAACCTGTTATAGGGAAAAGATCACAGAATCATAGAATCACTACGGATTGG
>VXBP01005127.1:0-24751 GCA_013400115.1 Rhinopomastus cyanomelas | reverse complement strand
CCTATGATCCTATGATCCTATGATCCTATGACTGGTTTGGAGCTTCCTGTTTCCCGTTTCTGGATTCTTCACTTCTTTCTCGTCTTTGTCCAAAGGCAGGCACACGGCACTACACCAATCAGGGGAACCATCTTGCCCTGCGAACATGGTGAATGGAGAGAGCAGAACCTCAGAGAACAGCAGAGGGAAGGTTTTGTCTGCAATACATTGCTGAAGTGGAGAGAGTTTTCCCCTCATTTGTGGCCATAGAAACCAAGGCAGTGGAAATGGAGGTCTGACTTGGAAGCATATGGAAAAGGGAACTGGACCTTAGAATGCCCACTGACATTGCGGGATGTATGCACGGACTGAAGGGACTCCATGTTTCCACAAGGAAAAAGAACTTCTGGAAGTCTATTCCCTCTGAAGGGCTGGAGATAGCAGTCTGGACCAGTTATGTAAGAACGTGTGATTAATGTCTTTGCATGTGGGTTCTTATTCAGGGTGAATTAGATGCGGCTTGTTGGTTTTCCCCAAATCAGGATAGTTTTTGGGTTTGCCTGCAACCTTCATAAATGGTTTTGAGCCTCTCTTGTTTTACTTTCATTTCAACCCATTAGCATATTAACTAAATTAATTGGTTAATTTCCTCTTGAACAGAATCAACTGATTATAAAGTAATCTAAATCCCCAAAAGCCATATCACCAATGCCTGTAACAAGAAGATAAATGGGCCCATATTGCTAAGCAATGAGGAAGGTAATGAATAAATCAAATCAGGTCCACTTGCATTCCCTTATCTTTTCAAAGTGGTCTTATGCATTAACATAGTTGAAGCAGTGATCTGGCTGTTATTACAGTGAAAAGTTGCCCTGCTCACAATGGATCTACTGAGACATACAGCAGGTCCCCAGTGGTTTATGTGGACTCTGGATCTCTTGCAGTCCCCAGGTAATTTGTTCCAAAATCAATTGTGAAATTACTTCCATTTTGGGGTGAAGCCACAGGCCAGAATAGGACTCAGCCCATCAATGCCTGGCTACGAGACTGGTGTTACAGGCAGGGCTTTGGGTTCTTTCAGACACCAGACCTAGCAGATAGGTATGGGAGGGGTTTATCTCAGAGGGGAAAAAGTGTTCTGGGGCAGGAGTTGGCAGGGCTCATTCAGAGGACTTTAAACTAGATTCAAGGTGGGGGTTGGGTTGTTGATGGGCGAGCACCAGTGGGGCAGAGCTCTGGTCTTAAAGAAAAACAGGTGACCTCTCGCTGTCCTAGGGTGAAATCAAAGCGCTCAGCTCGCTCCCTGAAATGCCTGTACACCAATGCACGCAGCATGGGGAACGAGCAGAAGGAGTTAGAAATCTGTGTCCAGTCAGGTGATTATGATTTGGTAGCAATTACGAAGACCTGGTGGGACAGCTTGCATGACTGGAATGTGGTCATGGATGGCTATGTGCTTTTTAGGAGGGACAGATCCGCAAGGCTGGGTGGAGGAGTTGCTCTCTACGTGAGATAGCAGCTGGAATGTATTGAGTTCCATCCAGGGGCAGAAGAAGAGAGAGTTGAGAGTTTGTGGGTATGGATTAAGGGACAGACTGCCATGGGTGACACTGTTGTGGGTGTCTATTACAGACCTCCAGATTAGAATGAGTAAGTTGATGAGGTCTTCCACAGGCAGCTGACAGCAGCCGCACAGCTACAGGCCCTGGCTGTCATGGGGGATTTTAACTACCCAGATATTTGCTGGAAGACCCACTCAGCCAGCCAGCCACCCACAGTCCAGGAGATTCCTTCAGTGCATTGGTGAAAATTTCCTGATGCAAATGGTCGAAAAGCCCACTAGGAGAGGAGCTCTGCTGGATCCTCTAACCCAGACTAACAGTATGACTTGGTCTGGGTGATCCTGCTGTGTCAGGAGGATTGGACTAGATGATCTTTCATTAGGTCCCTTCCAATCCCTAATGATTCTATGGTTCTATGATTCTATCTTGTACTCACCAACAAAGGACAACAAAAAGGNTGCATTGGTGAAAATTTCCTGATGCAAATGGTCGAAAAGCCCACTAGGAGAGGAGCTCTGCTGGATCCTCTAACCCAGACTAACAGTATGACTTGGTCTGGGTGATCCTGCTGTGTCAGGAGGATTGGACTAGATGATCTTTCATTAGGTCCCTTCCAATCCCTAATGATTCTATGGTTCTATGATTCTATCTTGTACTCACCAACAAAGGACAACAAAAAGGGCTTCTTCAAATACATTACAGGTAAAACTAAAACTAGAGGCAGCGTAGGCCCCCTGCTGAATGAGGTGGGTGCCCGGGAGACAGAGGATGCAGAGAAAGCAGAGATACTGAACAGCTTCTTTGCCTCTGTCTATACATCTGGGGGCTGTCTTGATATCAAGCCCCAAACTGATGAGATTCCAGAGGAAGTTGAGGCAAGAGAGAAGCATGCCTTTGTTGATGAGGACTGGGTTAGGGATCAGCTGAGCAAACTGGATCTACACATATCTATGGACCCAGATGAAATGCATCCACGTGTACTAAGGGGGATGGCAGAAGTAATTGCTAAGCCACTAAGATGATGGCAGAGGGGTGGATGTGCTCTGTCTTGACCTGTGTAAGGCATTTGACACAGTCTTTCACAGCATCCTCACAGACAAACTGAGGCGGTGTGGTCTAGATGATCGGGTAGTAAGGTGGATCATGAACTGGCTGCAGGATAGAAGCCAGAGAGTAGTGGTCAGTGGGACAGAGTCTAGTTGGAGGCCTGTATCTAGCGGAGTGCCCCAGGGATCAGTGCTGGAACCGGTCCTGTTCAATCCATTCATTGATGACTTGGATGAGGAGTTAGGGTGCACTGTCAGCAAGTTTGCTGGTGACACAAATCTGGGTGGTGTCATTGACACGCCAGCAGACTGTGCTGCCATTCAGCAAGACCTGGACAGGCTGGAGACCTGGGCAGGGAGAAATGAAGTATAACAAGGGTAAAAAAAACAAAGAGAACCCCACTTGCCAAAGGTTAGAGAGCAAGTTAACGGCACAGCTGGGAATAAAACTTTATTCCAGATCCTTGGCCTCTGACTCTGACCTGCTGGCAGCTCACCACATGCAGAAAAATGTGGCTAAATTGCTATCTCCAAGTTGACAATTGCCATGGCTTTGTAGAGAAAAAAAATCGGATGCAAGGTTGGGACAAGAAAAATCTGCCTGGCAAGAGTGATGTGTTCAAAATCATTCAAAGGAAAAGCCTCGCCTGTGCTCAAGTACACACAGTTATTTGTTAAAAATAAGTTTGTCCAAGTTGCGGTCTACAAACTGCAGACATTCAGAATCCATGAGGGCAATGCATGAGGCTGGATTATTAGTGTTTCTCAGCATATAGTCTGACACATCCTATTAATGTGGGTAGAATATAACTCTACCAACCTTTTAACAAGTTTGAGAGTTACTTTGGCAACATCTACAGAGCCAAAAATGTCCCCGTGGACATGGCTGTACACATGTGGGTGTGTGAATGAAGCATGCACTCCCAGGGGATGGCATGGTCACCTGTGATGAAGCTCACTGCCACATGAAGTCGAGGGTAGCTCATATCTGGTTGCATCTACTGCCCCATTCTCCTCACTAAGCTGATATGAAACCATACCAGATCCCCAGGATGCTGGCTGCCCCATTCTCCTCACTAAGCTGACACTAAACCAAACTGAGCATCCCTGCCTGAAACACCAGAGTTATGCCTCCAAGTCTTGCATGGCTTGCTTTACCTACCTCACAAAGCACACAGCAGTGCATATAAACATCCTTACAAGTATGGGTCCTGCCCATGAGCAAAACCCTGCAGGGGACATGGTGCCATCTCCAGAAGACAGAAAGGGTTACTCTGCACACACACACACATCCCATACCCCCCCAGTTTTCCCAGTCCCACTCTCCAGAACCTTTGTTCCCTCTCTCACACAGTCCTTCTCCCACAGGCCAACTGTAGAGCTACCCTGGCAGCAAAGAACAGCCTTACCCCACTCACAGCACCAAACTAGCGTTTTGAGAATTCCAAGCTAGTTTTTTCAAGCTAGGCCAAATATTTCCATGGGGAAAATTTCCAGTTTATAAACAAAAAAATGTTGCCACACTGGTATCATTACAAGAATGAGGTGTCCCGGTGAAGTTAACTGGTCCTTCTGGTATTTGCTTTGGGCATTTTTTAAGAGTTGAAAGAATTTAGTTGAGCTGGATGAAGAATGAGATGTTAGAAAGAAGCAATACTACTGATACACGGAATTACACATCTAAGACTTTTCCCTCTTTAAATAATATAAACTGCCATTTAGCACGGGCAAGGACATTTGATTTTACAAATACACAAGTAGCAGGGAGTGGTGTATAACTGTATTGAACACGGCATGCCTTTAATAACACTTTCCTGTGGGAAACGCTCAGGGATTTTTAATCCAAGAAGCCAACCATATAATGTTCCCCGTAACAGTAAGTTATGACAATTTTTCCCAAGGATTTAACATCCCTGAGCTTTGTTCTCTGCTTTGAATTGGATCGTGGTGGTCAATATTAATAGTCCCTGATCAGTGATAGCCACTGCAAAACCAAGAGGAAGCCCTCTTTCCCCTTGAATTTTACTGCAAATGCGAACATTTATGAACACATACTGAATAGATAAATGAGCAAGAGAACAGCTACATCATGCAAGAATTTAGTTAAAATGTGACCTCCATGCTACGCATCTAGAATAATCTGCAGAAGCAAATGCAGGATTAGTGTTGTTGCAGGAGAGACGGCAAAACTTGTGAATATTTGTCGCCAGCATAAACCTCATCCACTCCTAACTGTGATGGAGAGGAAGAAAGTGTAATTCTTTTCTTCATGCAACCATAGCTGTTTTACACTAGCTCTTAGACATCTCACTTGACAGACTTCCCATCTCCAGCACTCATAGTTTAGAACATAACGACGTCCTAAACTTCTGCTTAGAAGTAACAACAGCCTCAAAATAAAACAGCCCCTGTGATGCCATCAGTTCTATGGTGTCAGCAGAGCTTTCGTCCAGCTGTTTGGTTTTGCTGCCCACCCAGTGTGAGAGGCAGCTGCTCTGAGTTCAGACTTGCTCAGGACTGGTTACTCTCCACACACCTGGGCTTTCACTTCCTGACCTGGCCTTGGTGTTGAACCAATGTTTACCTGCAATTGTTTTGAGGAGAATTGTTTCAAAACCTTTTGCCTGTGCTCTTTGATAGGACACAAACACGTATAAGGCAAAGCAAAGATTTGCCCAGAACAAGCCGGGGGAATCTCTCAACAAACCACTGCTTAAGAGCAGTGGTTCAGCTATGTGAATACAAAACAGTCTTGGAGAGACGTCAGTCATATTTCAAACAGCACAACAGAGCTACCAGGGGCTGGAGGGAAAAAGACAAATGAATTTTTAAAGACATTTTGTAGAACTCAGGTCAAACAAGTTCATCCTTAGAATCAGGATGAGCCGTTTGCTGAAACAACAACTCCTCCAAGACAGGGCACATTGCAATTCCCGTCTCTTTCCCCCAGAGATTACTTACTAAAAGAGGATAATTTTGTTCAATCACATACCCACTGAGCCAGCAGCCCTTTGGAGCACCTCAGGTGCCCCATCTCTGTTTTTCAGTGAACCTCACACAACCACATCCTTGTACCATCTTTGCAGGCCACCATGTTTGTCCACGTAGCAAATGACAGAAAGACAGAAAGAAGATTGCCTGTGGAAACAGTTCCAAATCCAGTGGGTATTTCTTCTAGTCCTGTGCCATGGCTGTGATGAAAGTAAAAATCTCCTTGTCTTAACCCAGAATAGAGTCCCTGAAGACCAGATAGGAGATGAGATTGCCGCTGCTCCTGAACAGACCAGCACCTGCCTCCTTCACCATCTGCCCTAGCATGAATGCGTGTCCACAGATACTCACTGTTAGCAGGCACAAGCTGAGGGGCTTTGAGCAACCTGGTCTTTAAGGACCCTTCCAAACCAAACCATTCTACAATCTACCAACTGGAGCTGGTTCAGAGTGAGGTCATGGTAACTGTTGGGCAATGGAGAACTTACTCTAGGTAGGAGAGGAGGGAGATGGGTTTGTCCAGCCTGGCTTCAGGCAGATATAATAGCAGCTTTTCACTTCCTAACGGAAGGTTTTGGGAGCACAGAGGCAGGCTCTTCACAGCGGAGTATGGCAGGAGGACAACAGGCAAACACCCATTTCAAGAACTCCTAGTTCTTCTGCCAGAAGAATACACATCATTTTGTTTGGATGACACTCCCTGTGCTGTTTAGAAAATCAAATCCACAAATCTATGCATACGGATGTAAAAATATCTGTTACTAACATGCTGCATCAGTCAACTGAATCCCCACCTCCAAGAGCTAGTCAGAGCATCAAAGGCCTGATTTCCCCTGTTATCAGGTGTGGTGTGTACAACAGCTCCACAGACCACAGAGAGAGTTAAAAAGGTGTTTGCCATCTCTCGTTAGTGATGCCAGCACTGTCTCTAGGGAAAAGGGTAAAAAGTCTTCCATCTGGAAGGTCTGAAAGTCTCACTAAGCTTTTGTTCCCTGCATTTTTGGTGTCTGATTCCTGATTCATATGCTGGGGGCATTGTGGGGGTGGTGTCTAGAGGCAGGATTTGTTTGGTGAGTTCTCTGTTTTCCTCTCTTTTCCAAGGGGCAGTTACAAGTCATTTACTCCATGTTGTTTGTAATTTCCTGTTCTTGCAGCATAATTTTTGAAACACTTTGATTTTCTTTTCAGCTGTGAAAGAATAATCCAAGACCAAACATGTTATTCTTTGAAATTAACTCACTCACTGAAGCTGGTTTCCCCATAAATTTCCTTGAAATGGATGATTAAGAACTCTTCTGTACAAATACTGTTTCATTGAAAACAGCTGTAATGAGACAACAGCCTGATTATTTAAGTGGATGAGCATTTCTATTAGCTGCAGAATCACTTCTGGCATGCCCTGTGTGTAGTACTCAACGAGACTTTGAAATCACAACAGCGGTTTCACACGTGGTTAAGGAGGTTAACTCCACAGGTTGGTTACTTCAGTCCTCAGAATTGACTGTGGCCTTCATGTTTCTCTGGGGCACCAATTAAACCTGAAAAACTTTATGCTTTATGAAGAATCTGAATTTGGAGCTAAATTCTGTCTACTGTCTATTTTCATGCCCTGTGCAAGGCAGATGCAGACATTTAGACACAGTGGATTTCTGATATCCTTCAAAGAGCAGAAGCCCACCTTGAAGAGCAGCCATCCACGAACAGCTTCAAGTGCATGAGAGGAAAAAAAGGGAATATAACGAATAAAGACATAAAACAATGGGTCTGATGAAATATTAGACAACACATAACGTGAAACGCTCCACTTTTTCCTATGTTCTTAATTCAGTGAAAATGAGGTTCTAAAAAGACTTTTTCCTTAGCCAGCATGAGACGAGAGTGCAGCATCTATGAGAAGCTCCTAACTCACAATGTTACTCTCCAGTACTGGGCAAGCTTCAGTTCCATGGTGAGCCAAGAGAAACAGGTGAGACAGATCCAAAACCACAACACCTGAGGAACCCCATGAAGAACAGCCCACTTGTGAGATATACATGAGAAACCGTGCGTTTGAGAGTGAGGAACAATGAACCTGCTGTTCCTTCAGAGCTTGCAAATCTCCGGAGGTTTGAGACACAACCTATGCTGAGTTCCACTAGGAGACAATTTGCTGCTTTATTTCTCTATCAGAGGTTTGAATTGAAGACATACGGTAGCTGTTGTGTCCTCTCCAACAACATGATAATTGGTTTTGTGTTGTTCTAAGTTTTGCTGCAAGTATTTGTGACAACTACTTTCTTTGAGGCCTGCTAAGATGTTTTTTCAATTATCTACTAGCCTGAGTTGTTACAAAGGACCCCTAGGATAAGCATCTGTGTGTGGTTTGGATCTGAAGACAGGTTACTCATTTCAGGACAGCCAGATGTCCCTACAAAGGTGAATCATTAGTTGGCACTAGTTTGAAGTTGCTTTGAGCAAGGTGTCGTGCTCAATCCACCCTGTCCTACTTTTCAGCACTACTTCCTTGTTCTCATTACTCCTCTGAGCTAGTGACACTGTTTTCAGTGCCAGGTTTGCTATGACAATGGACTGTGAGAGCCTAGCCAAAGCCACACGTATGCAGTGGCTATGCCCAGAAGTGCTTTCGTTGTTTGTCTCCATACTGTGGTAGCTTAGAGGTTGACAGTCAACTGTGGTTTGGGTGTTTTACTTTAGAGGATAGTCAAAGAGAAAGAGAATTTCCTGACAGTACAAGGGGGCTGGACTGAGAATCAGATTTTTGCTGTGTGTGCATGTAACGGTGTTAGTGAGCCTATGAAGGAACTACGTGATGATCACTGCTGATGCCAGTAAGCGGCTTTTACAGTGGTGGTGTCTGCTCTTCTCCTTTAGAGAAGGATGCAGCCATCTGGAATGGAAAGGGAAAGGCCTTCCTACTACTGCATTTTAAACTTTGCTGATTGATTAGAGGATGGGTGTGTTTATACTGTCACCTTTTATTTGACTTTGACCATAGGCAGAGCTAACAGAAACAACCCACTCAGAAAAGAACTTCCTTACATTCCCATGTTTTTCTTTTACTTTGTTTTGAGGAGACATCTTTTCTCCTCCCAAGTTCTCAGAGAGGGCTTTAATATAAGTAAGTCATGTTCATTTTTTGAGTGTTAATGGGCCCAGAGTACAAATGTCTCTGTACGGAGCTAAACAAATAGATGGATGGTGTTTGAAGTGTACAGATTTCATTAGGAATTCTTCCTATGGCAGAATAGCACCATTAACTCTTTTAAACTAAGGATTAAAAAAAAACAAACTCAAAATCAATCACCCAGCTGAGCACTTGAAAGTATCAACAGAGCCTTTAATTCGGGAATTATCTCTTTTACTCCACCTTTTAACTTCAGAAGCATTATATAAGAACCAGCTCTTTCTCCATTTGGCAGCACTTGAAATGGTGCTAAAGATAAGAGCCACTGTCAGAGGATGGAGGAGAGACTGGAAAAGGGGGAAGGGAAGAGGAAGGACGAAGAGGAAGAAAAGCTTAGGGATGAGCTGGGAGGCATTTTGCTTTTTTGCTACTGAAGTCCAGTCTGGCTTTTCTGAACACGATTTAGACAAAGTCCCATAAAAGCAAGAGATAACAAACACAGCCTCTGTCTGTGATGCGACTCTCTGCTGAAGAATGACAGATGCAGGCACAACCTTATCAGCTGCAGATGTATACAAGTACCAAGATGTTTAAAGTTCTTTTAGTTGCCTTTTTGGCTGTGGGTTTACAATAACAGTGTAAAGTATTTGGGCTTAGTCAGCTGAACCAGACTTCCATTTAAGTGGAGACATAAACCATCAGCTAAGAGAAGAGAAGCAAGAGGACAAGGAAAAGTTGATGCGCAGGAAAGACAGAGGATGTATTCCAGCCAGGTTCTGAGAGGGCGACAACTCTGGGTTTGTGAAGGCACAGGGTTGTCATCATGAGTCTCACAGCCCTTGGGGTGAGAAAGTGGCAGTCCCCACAGTAAAACCGCTTCTTTCAGTCCATCTGCTCTCTTGTCACTGATATTTACAGCCCCACAAACTTGGATAGGCCAAGCCACGGGTGCTTTCATGATTAGATCCAGCATGCAGCACATACTGTTTTGTTCATTAGTTCCCAATTTCACATTTGCCTTATTTATCAAACACAGCCTTTGGGGACAGCAAGGAGGATCTTGGGGTTTGGTAATCTCATCTTTTTCTCATTAACCCTTTCTTTACTTGTATGAATGATTTTAGACAAGCATTTGCTGCTGCTTTTTTAAATTTATTTTGAAGACCCAGAGTAGGAACCTCTCATCACTATGCTCTCATCTTCTCTGGGTGATCAGGGGACTTAAGTTCTTCTTGCAGCTAGCAAAAAACCCCCACAACAGTGGCTGCTAAAGAACTATTGTTAAGTTTCCCTATAACACACCATCAGTGCCATCTTGCCCTCCATCCTAAACCATAATAATCCAACATGGTTTTAAGGAAATAGCTTTTGTTAAATAAACCTGATTTTTTTCTAAAATAATATTAAAATTTGGATTAAGAGTTTCGTATCTCTACAGTTATCTGAGCTTCACAGACATGTCATGGTTCACCTCACTCAAGGCAGAAAGCATCTGATTTTTTTTTTTTTTTTGAGTGGACAGGCAGAGGAAGCCTGTTGCCTTGATGGTTTAGAGCTGGAGTTTGAAGAATGGTCTGGGAAAGCTGTCTCCTGCAGGCCACAAGCCACCTTTGCTTGACAGAACTGCACTCCTTGCAGAATTACCATCTCCATGTCATTGGCACAACAGACAGAAAAGGTCTCTTTCTAGTGAGAAGGCAAACTCAGTCCTACAAATGATCCCTTGTTTTCATAGTTCCATCCCACGGCCTACTAAGCACAGCCTGGGCAGGCACATTCAGAGCCTGGACGGGACATGCCGCACCAGCCTTTTCTGCTGCTGCCCTTCCAGGACGCTGTGCTGGGTGCCCACGGCAACACTTTGGCAGAGGGGCATGCGACAGGGGCAGCCGGTGCGACATGAAGCCATGGCCTGCCCTGGGCCAGAAGCAGCCAACGCCAGTCTGCTCAGACAGACCCCACCACCGGGCACACTGGTGCTGGGTCCTCCTGCCAGCCAGCTGGGCCCTCTGTGATCATGTAGGCAAGAAAGGTGAAGAAATGCCTGACAGGCAGAGCCAGAGGGCATGACAAAAAGTGTTAGAAACAGCTGAGGGGACCCCGAATGCCTTTATCTTGTCCCGTGGGCCTACCTGCTCCTGCTCTTCCCATCTTCCTCGTGACCTGTCCTGCTGAGGGTTGGGGCCAAGCACCTGAGTGGGAGTTTGGCTGCTGCCCAGGGCAAACCCGCCAACACATTTTGACCATTATGGTTTCAAGTGCCAGACGTCAGTGTCAAGCATCTTCATGGTATCTGAAAAGTCCTAGCAGCCATGTGAAGTCCCTGGTTCCTAGAAAAAATGGAAAACATTGCACTTATTTTTAGAAAGGGTAGTGAGGAGGACCCTGAGCACTACTAACATGTCAGCCTCACCTTTGTTCATGAGAAGATCATGGAACAGACCCTCCTAGAAGCTCTGCTAAGGCCTACATAGGACAGGGAGGTTATTCGAGACAGCCAGCATGGTTTCACCAAGGGCAAGTTGTGCCTGACCAACCTAGTGGCCTTCTACAATGGAGTGACTACACTAGTGGACAGGGGAATCGTATAGATGTCATCTCTCTGGACTTCTGTAGAGACTATGACATGGTTTCCCCTGTAGAAGAACTTCTAACAGAATTAGCGCTGAGCAGCGCTCTGGACAACCCAGCACTGAGCCAAGAATAGCTGCCAGGTGCCTCTGAGAATGGCCTTGGAGGCCTCAGCAAGGATGATAAGCTAGCAAGCTAATTATAGAGGAATGTTAACCAGACTGTGGGAACCAGAGAGTGGGGCTGTGTTTGGGAAAGCTGGAGGGGCCATCCGATCAGGTAGTTTGTCGATGATGGCCAATGGGCTAGAGGGCAGCTACATGTGATAAAGGCCATGTACCCAATGAGTGTAACCTCAGTGCCGCATGGACAGGGCATGACTGTATATAAGCAAGGGGGTTACGGGAATAAACGAGCTCAGCACCTTAACCATATTGGTGTGCATGTCGTTGACTCGGCTAGCCCCTCAGAGGCCCCCTAGTTACATCCCCCCAACGTTCTTCTCTGTAGATTGGAGAGGTATGGATTTGATGGGTGGACTCTTCAGTGGATATTAATTTTCTGGATGGTGCCATCCAGAGTGTAGTGGTCAATGGCTTCGTGTCCAGATGGAGACTAGTGAAAAGTGATGTCCCTCAGGGGTCCATACCAGAACTAGTGCTGTTTAATGTCTTCATCAGTGACACAGACAGTGGGATTGAGTGCCCCCTCAGCAAGTATGCAGGTGACACCAAGCTGAGTGGTGCAGTCAGCACACCTGCTGGACAAGATGCCATCTAGAAGAATCTGGACACTCTCCAAAAGTGAGCCTGTGTAACCTCATGAGGTTCAACAAGGCCAGTGCACCTAGGTCAGGGCAATCCTCAATATCAGTACAGTCTGGGACATGAGGTACTGGTGGATGAAAAGCTGGACATGAGCTGACAATGTGCACTCGCAGCCCAGAAAGCCAACTGCGTTCTGTGATACAGCAAAAGAAATGTCGCCAGCAGGTCAAGGGAGGGGATTCTTCCCTTTTACTCTGCTCCGGTAAAAACCTCACCTGGACTACTGTGTCCAGCTCTGGAGACCTCCTCAGAAGAAAGACATAGTTCCATATGTGTTAGAGTTGGTCCAGAGGAGGGCCACAAAAGTGGTCAGATAGCTGGAGTATCTCTTCTGTTATGACAGGCTGAGAGAATGGGTGCTGTTCAGCCCAGAGAAGAGAAGGCTCCAGGGAGACCTTATAGTGGCATTTTACTGCTATAAGGGGGCTTATAAGATAGAAACAACCATTTTAGCAAGGCCTCTTGTGACAGGACAAAGGGTAATGGTTTTAAACTGAGAGATATAACTAGACTAGATGTAAGGAAGAAACTTTACAGTGAGGGTGGTAAAACACCACAGCAGGCTGTCAAGAGAAGTAGTAGATGCTCCATCCCTGGCAACATTCAAAGTCAAGTTGAATGGGGCTCTGGGAAACCTAATCTGGTTGGAGATGTCTTTGGTCATTGCAGGAGGGTTGGACTACACAACACTTTGTAAGTCTCTTCCAATCTAAAGCATTCTATAGTTCTATCTTTGACAAGAGAGCATCAGGAGAAATTCTGCGTGTTTGGAGGGAACAGGGGCAAGGACACTAAACATCCTTTTCCTCCTTGTTCTTTTCTGAGAGGTGCAGCAGAATGTGCAGTGTCCTGTGTCCCACTCAGCACACAGCTGGGCTACATCAACACTCAAAGACTACATTCTCAGAGCAGCACTGACACACTGCTGGTGGAGGCCAAGACATACAGCTCCACATCATTCTTGGCCATAATTCAGGCACTAGCACACCGCTCCCGAGAGGCAGCCACTATGAGATGACCCAATTTTAGCAGATAAGGAAAGTTTAATGATATGGACAGAGCCTGTTTCATACCAGTTGATCTCAAAGCCAGAGACCAACCCTGGGCACTCTGAGTTTGCTACCAACGACCCACCTGTGTTGTCCTCAGGATTTAATCCGGATGAACAAGCATGTATTTGCATTTATAAGGCTAATAAAGTTAACGGCACCCTTGTCTGGCATTAACCAACGCATTTGGATGAAGGCAATAGAGCAAAATGTATTTGTACCAGCCAGTACAAATANCAAGAACAACCCCAGGTACCAGTATAGGCTGGGGACTGACCTGTTGGAGTGTAGTGTAGGGGAAAGGGACTTGGGGGTCCTGGTGGACAACAAGATGACTATGAGCCAGCAATGTGCTCTTGTGGCCAAGAAGGCCAACAGCATCCTGGGGTGGATTAGAAGAGGGGTGGTTAGCAGATCAAGAGAGGTTCTTCTCCCCCTCTACTCTGCCCTGGTGAGACCACACTTGGAATATTGTGTCCAGTTCTGGGCCCCTAAGTTCAAGAGGGATGTGGAGCTTCTGGAAAGAGTTCAGCGTAGGGCAACAGATATGATAAAAGAGGTGGAACACCTGCCTTATGAGGAGAGGCTGAGGGAGCTGGGTCTCTTTAGCTTGGAGAAGAGGAGACTGAGGGGTGACCTCATTAATGTCTACAAATATTTGAGGGGTGGGTGTCAGGAGGATGGATCTGGGCTGTTCTCGGTGTCATGCACTGATAGGACGAGGGGCAATGGTTGTAAGCTGGAACATAGGAGGTTCCACATCAACCTGAGAAGGAACTTCTTCACAGTGAGGGTGACGGAGCACTGGAACAGGCTGCCCAGGGGGGTTGTGGAGTCTCCTTCACTGGAGATATTCAAGACCCACCTGGATGAGTTGCTCTGTGACTTGGTCTAGGTGATCCTGCTGTTGCAGGCGGATTAGACTAGATGATCTTTCGAGGTTCCTTCCAATCCGTAGTGATTCTATGATTCTATGATTTTGAGTCATTTAGAAATGAATCACCTGCATGGCTAAATACAAATCCCAGGATGAAGGGAGGGAGAGAGGCTTTCTGTAGCACAGCTGCCCCTGATCCTGTGATCCAGAACACTCCTTCTCTCCCCACAGCTTTATTTCATTTAAAACTGATAGTCAATGTGATGACATGAAATCTTGCCTAACCTTAAGTGTCATTTGTTTCAGTGCACAACATCAAAGTCTCACAGGGAATAATCTTTCTGATGTCTCCCTGATATGGAATCTCTAGCCTTGGATATACTGCTGTCAGGTGACGTTTTCTTCTGTATTGTCTTCACGCTAGCTGAGAGTTCTTTATTCTTACTGCTTATAGAAAGAGATAGTCAGGGTTCTTGTTATGGAAACATACCCTTAGTAAGGACAGAATCAAACAGACCAGGAAACCTTGAAAGGATATCAGGTTTTCTCCATCTGGTAAACTTTTGTCCTTGCATTGCGGTTTCTTGAGTTTCTCTGAACTTGTGTAATTACTTTTCTGAATGGAAAAATATACACAAAAATTATTGGAAAGGAGCTTTTTCATCTTCCCAGTAAAATGCAGGTTAAGATACTCTGAGTAAAGGTTTTAAACTTTTTCTACTACACTGCTTAATGTCCTCTGTAGTTTGACTTTCTGGATTGATCAAAATCACTTTGCTCTCTGTTCTCTCTTTCTCTAGGGGAGAAAAAAACCTCCTGTAAGTGTTATCATTAGCTCAAACAGACAAAACGTAAAGACATCTCAATAGCGTCCTTGTGAGGATGGTTTCACCATACGAACAACTTGAATCAAAGGCTCATTACTGCTGAAAGGTAGGAAGTTGAAGGGTTATTTAGCTCTCTCCTTGCCATGTTCCTTTTCTTCTGCTTTGTTCCTTCCCCCTCTTCTCTGACTCCTTCCATTGTTCCAGCTGTGGGATTCATCCAAGAGCCAGGTTTCCATGGCCTGTTTCCATCTCCCTGTATCACTGGGAGACAAGCTATTGTCACATGAATAGTTTTAGTTCACATTGGGCAATCCTGTGTCACCTTGCTTGGCACAGCATTCGGTGCCAGAACATGAGGTAGGCAAATCAGTCTGTCATCCTAAAGCAGCTACTGCTTTATTTCCTTTGTGTTCTGTTTAGGTGTTGCATTGCTGATTTGCCTCCTTGGCTACAACATCACATTGCTGTCTTGTGGGCAACCAGCTGTCCAGAAGGACTCCCAAGTCCTTCTCTGTGGCACTGCTTTCCAGCAGGTCAACCCTGAACCTGTACTGGTTCATGGGGTTATTTCTTCTTAGGTGCAGGAAGAATATTCCTATCAAATGTCCGCATCAAGCCCCAGAGTTCACCAGGATGAATCTGAGCATGTACCTGCAATGATAGGAAATACTTTTGAAGGCTGGAACAGCAGCACACAGTAGGTGGCAAATGCATTTTGCTATGGCTTTGACTGGGTCATTAGTCTTTGCCCTGAAGTGCTCCTGTTTCAGCTTCTCAACAACTTTTGGAAACAGACTTGATGGGAAGGAATATGTTTTAAATGTTCAGATCAGCAGAGCCTGGGTGTCTATTAATAATGGAAGACATAGGGGGTGATTGCTGTTAGCTTGGCATACTGCCCTTCAGGTGTTTCTTCAGAGCACTGATTTCAGCCCAGCTCACTCTGCCCACCTACACAACATCTAAGAGACCCTTTTCTTAGCAAAGGAAAAGAGCAGCATGCACCTTACAACACTGTTTAGACTCATCTGCCTGTTTAGAGATGATGGAACAGGAGCAGAGGTATGAATCACTATGTCCAGAGGGTATGTGTCAGGCTGATGTGCAAACCTCAGATGGCTGCTGTTACACTGCAGATCAACCTTGAGTCACATACGGGTCAAATGTTGTGTCCCCAGACAACCTGTGATATTACATTGGTGGCTGACACAGATGTGAAGAATTTGATGGTATGTGTTAGATGACCCTAGCAGATCACTCTAAATCAGTCCATAAAATGCATGCAGGAATTGATGCAAGCTACACAGAAAACGCAAGAAGATGTGGGATGTTTGAGGGATAAACTAGTTAAACAAGTGGGACAAAAAAGTCGGTTAATAGGAGTGGTAAAAACTGGATTGCTAAGATTAGGTATATTGTTTGTGGTACTACTTGTTGTGCTGTGTTTGTTTTCCTGTCTGCAAAGGGCCCTGCAGAAGGATGATAAATGCAGAAGGATGAGAAAAACAAAAAGGGGGAGATACGGGTATTAAGTGAGTTGCAGACAGCTCTGAATTTGAAAATCTACAGCTGTGTCTTTGAACTGGGTGCAAACTTTGAGGAAACTGAGGCACCAGAGAGGGGAGCCTGACAAAACTCTGTATTCTTACTAATAGTTCACTAAACTGCAAACAACTACTAACCAAATGTAACACACAGAAATTTGCTGGTGTAAGTGAGAGACCCTATAAAAAGGAGTTTGCTGTAAATTGAAGATGACAGAAAATGGTTAAACAAATTGCTGAATGGTTGGAGTTTAATGGGGTGGATAAAGTCCAGAATTAAAGTGGGATGGACTTGTGAGGGCATGTGCACCACTGTGTGTCTGCTGTGTTTTATGCAATGCGTTCAGCATTTCATTGACCGGTCTGTGAAAGCCGCACTTGTTGTTAATACTAAAGGGGATGTTGCGGTGGCACAGAATTTTGGCACCAGGCTACTCCAGGCCTAGACATCGTAACTAAGGAATGCTGCCAGCTGATGAAGAAGAATCAAATGCTATGGAAACAAGATACCAGAGTGACAAGAAATGAGGTACCTGGGCATAGGGGGTTGGAGAGGGGTTGCAAACTATGTAAACTCTGCTTGCTTGCTGATTGGCTTTGCGGATAATGTAGGAAGACTTATGTGCGCACACAGGGCCTTGTCCAATAAGCAAAAGACACATATGTAGAAGCATGAACAAGGTAGTGAAAGAGGCTTTGCCTTCTTAGAGAAGCTGCAAAAAGAAATACTGCCTCGTGTATTTATGGATCACAACTTGGCACAACAGTCCAGCAATCTAGACGGGTTAGAGTGACCAGAGATCATCAAGGCAAGCCAGTACAGAAACAGCTCCTTGTTGATGAGGTGAGCTGAGATCAAGCACATGCATTTTGGAACAACCTCCTCTCCTAAAACAGGCCAGAAAGCAGCAGCAAGTGCTGCTGCTGAGTACTTACACGGCAGGAAGAGCCAGGTGGAATTGGTACTGGCCAGAGTGAGAGCTGCCGACCAATCTGCATCTAATTAGGTCTAATGGAAACCAACAACACTGTCTCTAATCACACCTACCCAAAAGGCTTGTACAGTCAAAACAGACCACATACCCTTTTTTTGTGTTGGCAATAGGTTAAAAAGGTGGTTTTTTCTTCTTTGTTGAAAGAGACCTCTGTGGTCGTGCTCCTAGAAGTCAGGACAGGGAGGGCTCAGTGCTGAGGCCAGACAAATCACAGAAGCTGTGTGTTGCTTGAACTCCACATACAGCTGCTCATACAGCAGTTTTCGAGCTGACAGGCTCTCTGCTGCTTAAGTGTTGTCTAAGAAACATTTGCCTCTTCTTTGATCAATGAAAGCACCTTTCCTGGTAGGAGTGTGTTGGCAGCTGTGCTGAGCTGTGGCAATGCCTCCTTCTCAACTTCCAAAGAAGTGTTTCAGAGGACACAAAGTGAGGCTGGTGCCACAACTGTTTTCACAGAATCATTCAGGTTGGAAAAGATGTTTGAGATCATCAAGTCCAACCACTAACCTTACTCTACCAAGTTCACCACTAAACAATATGGCTAAGGATCACATCTAAATGACCATTAAACACATTCAGGGATGCTCCCTGGGCAGCCTGTTCCAATGCCTGACTACTCTTTCAATCAAAAGGTTTTCCCTAATGTCCAGCCTAAACCTCCCACTGGTGCAATCTGAGGCCATTCCTTCTTGTTCTATCACTAATAACTGATTACGTGTGAGAAGAGACCAGCACCCACCTCTCTACAATGTCCTTTCAGGTAGCTGTGATAAGGGGTGATAAGGTCTTCCCTCAGCCTCCTCTTCCTCAGGCTAAACAGCCTCGATTCCCTCAGCTGCTCATCATATGACTTGATATCTAGACCCCTCACCAGCTTCATTACTCTTCTCTGCACCAGCTCCAGCACCAAATGTCTTTCTTGTACTGAGGTGACCAAAACTGTACACAACACTCAATATGTGGCCTCACCAGTGCCAAGTACAGGGGAACAATCTCTTGCCTCCTACTGCTGGCCACACTAGTGCTGATAAAAGTCAGGATGCTGCTGGCTATTACTGCAAAGATAAGCTGTTTCTGAACAGCTCTAGCACTGCTCAGGCGAGTGCAGTACCAGCTCAGCAATGAGCAGCTATGCCCTCAGCAACCGCCGCTGTTTCACAAAGCACTGAGTCATTAGGACTCTCCTGTGTCCTGGAGGACATCAGCCCAAATACGTTCCAGAATATAAACTGGTAGTTATGAAGGGCATTTGTTTGTTTGTTGCGCATAGCAAAGGTGCACAGAGGGACGTATGAGTGAGGAACTATTTCCCTGACTGAGTGCTAAAGGCACGGGCCTGGAAAGTGAAATGGTTGGGGTTCAGGCCCTACTGAAAGAGCTTTCAAAGAGCTCTGATCAAAGGCAGGGCAGCTAAGCCAAGAGACACTTTTGCCAGCCCATTCTGTAGCTCAGGCATTACTTCAGTTTTCTTCTCAAGGTAGGAAGAAGGATCCGAGCTCAACTTTCATTTTTTCCTGATGTATGCCTTCATTCACACCATCATGTCAATGAAGATGTATATGAGAGGAACATCACTGCCGCTTCGCCCACTTTGGGGCACAAAGCCTTGAATTTTTTCAGATCCGTTCAGAAAAATAAATCAAGATTATAATCAAAATCAGGTTTTATTTTGACAAAACCTCATCCCTGCTGGATAAGCCTCTGCATGGAGTCTGTTTCTTTCACCTCAGGGGAAGAAGATGTTGAAAAGCAAAGATTAAGGCAGTGAGCAGTTTCTGTATAAGGGAATACCAAAGAAACGAGGAGACACAAGAGGAAGGTTGAAAACGATGAACAGTGATGAGGTAATGATTATTCACTGCATTGCACCACACAAAAACTACAGGGCACCCTCTGAAATTATCAGGTGTCAAACCAGGAGGAGAGAGTAGGTATTTCTTTGCATAGTGCTTAATTATGTTGTCACAGGCTGCCACGAAGGCCAAAAGTGTAGATGAAGTCAAAAAGTCATTAGAGAAATTCAGCAAGGACTGATCCATTGGTAAAAAATTAACAACAACAACAAAAGTAATCTTAATTCAACTTCTGATTCAGGAAAGCAGGGGAGCACAGACCGTTGTTCACATACTCTCTCTCGTGCTTTCTCTGAGCCACAGTCACTGTGACAGACAAGTTCTTTGCACGGCAGTGTGAAGGTTCTTGCTCTGACATTAATTTTGTTTAATATTTAGGCTGAGAAAATCAGGTAATCCACACAACGTGCAGCATGCACGTAGGACAGGCAGAGATAAAGGAACCATCCAAATTCCCGGAAACCTGCTGGGTAAATTCACTAATTCTGATGCTTTGAATAAACAAGCCCTGACACTATACCTGTACCTGCAAAAGTACTACATGAAGAGCCTTAATTAAATTCTGTCTCTAAAGCTACCCCAGTACAAATAACTATAGCTGAAAAATTAACGCACCGAGAAAATTATCATGTCTCAAGCATGACAATAAGACTCCACCCTTTCACCTGCTGGGCTATATTTAACTTTTTACCACTATGCTACTTGTTCTATGCTGTTTCCTCTTTTGCCCCAGAAAAGTTGTGGCTGGAAGCAACCTCAAAAATCATCTACATTCAACCCGCCCTGTCATGGTCAGGGACACAATACATCCTTGTTTGAGAGTTCAGGCTCAGAGAAAGGTAAACCAGCTACTTCTGGCACATTAAGGAGCAAATTAAAAAACTTTTTTATTCAAGGATAAGCATCACCGATCCTTTCCCTAACATCCTCGTCTATCTTGGGATGAATTGTGTAGTGTCGCCTAGCACCACACAACACCTTACAGGCCAGCCTGGGCTTCCGCCAGAACGCTCATGTTTAAAACCACCTAAAGGAACATCTCAAACTTGTTTGATGTGCCTCTAATGGAGAAAGCATAAGCTGAGGTAGGGAATGTGATGACCTGGACTAGTTGTTGTAGGGATTCTTTATCCTCTCTTAGGTAGTAACACAGTTAGCGCTCAAAATGCCTCATTTTACCCTCCTGGACATTATCTGCTCTCAGGCTATTGACCCCACTGATGAATGTCCATGGCTGACCATAGCAACCCTTGTTCCTCCAAGACCTCAGCAGTACTGTGGCAGCGCTGCAATTCTTACAGAAGGGAGACCCAGTACAGTGACCCATGCCAAAAGAAATCTTTTTGTGTTATACAGAAGTTTGACAGCTGATAGCAAGAGTTAGGCAGAAAAAAAGTACATTTCAGTTAACTTTATGATTTCTTGTACAGTTTAATCTACTGATCTCTGGGAGGATTTGTGCTCTGTCTCTGCTACAGCCTAGGCTAGCTTCTGTGGAAGAGTCACTGGATTTTGCTTCCTTAAAATAGGGCCCTACCTGTTTTTTCTTGAGGAGTCAGACAGCCTTTTGAAAACCCAGCCCATTCAGCATACCTCAAAATGGAGCTAAAAAGACACTTCAGAAGAATTAAGCCAGCTGGAATTTAAAAACTCCCATCATTTCTGATAGGTAAAAAAAAAATCATAGCAGACTGGGGAGGCACTTTACATGTCTGTGATCCTTCTCTCAGTGCTGAGGAAAGAGTACCAAAGAAATGAAAGAAACCCTGACATCTATCAGTTTAATTGCACTGACTAATTGTCTCATTTTGAAATAAGCATTAAGCATGGAAATGCATATCCAATTTCCTTTAAAATTTACTGGGAAAAACAGATACTCACTTGCCATCACCATTTACTGGAAAGGAAGCTGGGATAGTGATGGGAAAGCTTGTGCAATGCTCTTGCAAACATTAGATCTCATCAGGTGCCCAAGGAAAGCAGCAGAGCTTAGCTTTTCTGCAGGTTCTTCTGTGTCATCAGGTTATGAGTTCACTAAACTGCTCACACGATGTTTCTTGGTCGCCCAATGTAAAAATGGTCTGCAATACAAGAAAATACACAAAAGGACCACGGGAAAGTGCCCACTCTTTGCAGGGCAAGTGAGGCAGGAGACAGCACACACCTGGCCACCTCCCCTGAAGAGGGGGGAGTCCTGGCAGACTGCCTCACCTCGAGATTGCAGCATGAGCCGCGCAAGGAGTGAGGTGGTTGGTAACTTGTTGCCAAGTCAAGCATCAGATTGCAAAGCAAATTCAGACCTCATGAGCATGCACACCCTAGGGGGTAGCAGGTGTAAGAACCTTGACCTTTCTCTGGGTGACGTTTTATCAGGCAGGAAGCTGTTTCTTCATCTGTCCCCAAAACACATCTGTTTATTTTGGGGAGGTGACAGCACCTCTGCACTGGATTAATTCAGAGGCTGGTGTGAATGCATTCACTTACCAGCCCTGACCAGTTCTGGGTTTACAGTCAGAAAATAAGGTTGGCTGCAACACAGTGTTACATTTCACATCTGGAATGTGTGTTGCAGCTGCACTTCAGTCTCAAGGCAATTATTTTGATCCCAAACCCAGTTACTGTAAATAAATCTAATTAATTAGAATGTTTTTCCTTTGCCTTTGCAGAAGAAAAATTATTTCAGCAGTACCATAACCACCAGGAGCTGGTCCTCACGGCTGTTCTGCTCAGTTGTCCTAATTTACAAGAAATGTTCTTTGGTTAAGCCTTCATCTATTTCCCTCCCACACACACTGAGTTTTATCTCAGATTTCTGACACTAAATCACGTCTATCAGAAAAGCCACACCAGTTCCCTGAAGCTTCAGCTTAATGCTAAGAAAATTGAAACTACCAGCATCTGGAACATTTCTACACTGTTCCTCTTCTTTTAGTTTCTCCTTTCTGACCTTGGTCACAAAAGCAAGTTGGAGCTGTTTTCTCTTCTAATGCATTCATTCCAACTGCTCGAGGGCTCATGCCAGTTTCTCTAGTGAGCAGCACACAGCTTGCAAAAATATTATAAACACTAAAATAAACTGAATGCTCTTCCCAAACCACCTGGCTAGAATTCCCCTCCAGAGGAGACAACAGAAATGCTGCGAGTTGATAAACATTACAAATGGACACCCCACTAAACCAGCAGACCCAATAGCTACTCCTTTCCTTTCTACGATATTCTTCTCTCTGCTGTCAAGTTTAGGTTGGATGTTAGGAAGCCCTTCCTCACAGAATGGGTGATCAGGCACTGGAAGGGACTGTCCAGAGAGGTGGTGGAGTCATCATCCCTAGAGGTATTTTAGGACAGAGTGGATGTGACACTTAGTGCCATGGTCTAGGTGATTGTGGTGGTGTTAGGTCATGGGCTGGGCGTGATGATCTTAAAGGTCTTTCCCAGCTTCAATAATTCTGTGATTCTGTGACGAAAAATAGACACTACTGAGGCTGGGCTGTTTAAAAAAATATATTTTTCAATTATTTGAACTTTTTTTAGTGCAAAAAGTCATTCTTACACAACTAACATTTGTACAGAATCAATCAAAACCTGCTCTTACTTTATTTCCCACCTTTTTATTGCAACTGGAAAATAACACAAAATTTGGGGGCCGGGAGAAACTTTGTCACACGGTGCCTTCGTGTTTTAGCAGCGTAAAAACATCTTTGTCAGCAAACATCCGTACCAGGAAGCCCACAAGCCTCAATATTTAGTTTAAATAAACAGCGAGCCCTTGGGCAAGCTCGCCGCGGTGGACTCGGCGCTCCCCGGCCCCAGAGCGCTCTGTCTGGCAGCGCGCGCCATCTAGCGGCGACAGGGAGTGATGCAGAGCCGTGGGCGCCGGGATACCCCCAGCACTGCTGGCGCTCTGCGGGGACACCGGTTTTCCGGGGCTCAGGAAGTAGTGCCAGCCCTGGGGTTATTCTAGTATAAATATTAAGTTATTATTTTAAAAAGGCTTGTGGACATTCATTCTTCTGTTTTTTTCAGTGTGTGAAAAATATATTTATCTGGGAGATTTGGTCAGACGTTTTAGCAGCCTCCCAGTACCTAAAGGGGGGCTACAGGAAGCTGGAGAAGGGCATTTTATGAGGGAGTCTAGTGATAGGACAAGGAGGAATGGTTTCAAACTGGAGGAAGGTAAGTCTCCATTAGACTTTAGGAAGAAATTCCTCTCACTATGAGAGTGAAGAGACACTGGAACAGGTTGCCCCCTTCCTGCATGTGTTCAAGCTCAGGTCAGATGGGCCTCTGGGCAACTTGGTCAAGTGTGAAGTGTCCCACCCAGCCCATGACTGGGGTCTTGGAAGCAGATGATCTTTGAGGTCCCCTCCAAGATAAACCATTCTGCGATTCTATGATTTCTGCTGCAGTTATTTCATGATACTGTGTATACCTGGGCCCCTCAGTTCAAGAAGGAGGGAGTCCAGTGTAGGGCAATGAGGATGATGAAAGAAGTGGAACACCTCTCTGATGCAGAAAGGCTGAGGGAGCTGGGTCCCTTTAGCTTGGAGAAGAGGAAGACTGAGGGGTAACCTCATTAATGTCTATAAATATGTGAGGGGTGGGTGTCAGGAGGATGGAACTGGGCTGTTCTTGGTGTCATCTGGTGATAGGACAAGGGGCAATGGGTGTCAGCTGGAACATAGGAGGTTCCACATAAATGATAAAAAATGATCTTTTGAGGTCCCTTCCAAACTGTAATGTTCTGTGATTCTGTGATACCTCAGCACCATCCATGCTTCAGAACCTCTGTTCTGACCAGCCACTGAGCTGAGACCATGAGGCCGTGTTGTCTGTTTCTCTGTGTGACAGGTTAGTTCCACAGTGCATTATTTTCATGGGCAGTAAGTTTCATGAGGAAGCTTGTTTCTTGGTAACATGATGAAATATTTCTGCTTGCTTTTGCCTTCACGTAAATGATACGGTTGTTGTGCATCAAGCACTGATAAAACCCCTGACCTCACCCAGGGCCCTACTGACACTTACCAATATTTCTGGCAACGTTTTCAAAACACATTTGAGCTAACTTTGTGCTCTTCAGGGACATGCTTGCAGAAGTCCCATGGGCTAAGGCTCTGGACGGGAGGGGAGCTCAGGAAAGTTGGCTGATTTTTAAAGACCACTTCCTCCAGGCTCAAGCTAGGTGCATTCCCCTGAATAAAAAATCAGGTAGACGTGCTAGGAGACCTGCATGGTTGAATAAGGAGCTCCTGAAGGTAATCTCAGGCAAGAGGGAATCTTACAATTCATGGAAGAAGGGATTGGTCACTTGGGAGAACTATAGGGAAGTAGGAAAGCAACAAGGAAAGCCAAGGCCCTCTTGGAACTGAAGCTGGCAAGGGAGGTAAAACAGAACAAGAAAGGCTTCTTCAAATACATCAGCAGAAAAAGGAAGAACAAGGAAGATGCAGGGGCACTACTGAGCGAGGAGGCAGACTTGATAACTGAGGATGCAGAGAAGGCAGAGTTG
>VXBP01005126.1:0-20869 GCA_013400115.1 Rhinopomastus cyanomelas | reverse complement strand
TGGCAGGTTAGGGTTTGGGTAGTGGGGGTTTTTTTGGGTTTTGTTTGTTTGTTTGGGTTTTTTTGGGTTTTTTTTGGGGGGTGGTGTTTTTTTGGTTTTTGGGTTTTTTTTAGTAAAAATCAGCCCGCGCGCCAGCAATCTCCGCCCCCGTACCTCAGCGAGCAAGTAGCCACACGCAGCCTGCTGCTCCCAGCACAGGAACCGCCGATTGCACGGCCTTGCTCCGTCTAAATCTCCCCGCCAGCCGCGGTAATCTCCACTGTCGAACAACAAACTGAAATATGCTGTTAGGCAGGGATTCCTTGAGTCACCAAGGGGTACACTTGGCATGTCCCACTCCTCTGTTCGGTTCAGTGGGGCTGTTCCAGAACAAACACATATTCAGAAAAATTTTAGTGCTCTGGGAGCAGCTGGATGTGATCTTGACTCTTACTTGAGAGAACAATATTCAAAAGCACAGCCAAAAATGAACCAAAATCCACTTCCTCAGGTCCAAACTTGGAGCGGGAATTAACAGGACAGCTGAAGAACTGTCAGCAGGTGGACAAGGCCACTTAACCAGTAGCTATGGAAAGTCAGTCAGTGGCTCAGTTTTTGGGTTTTTTTTAATCTGGGAAAGACGACAACTGTCAAATTGTCAGCAGCTAGGGGTCAGCAAAAAGGACCCTTCAAATTATGAACAAGGTCAGTAAAATAAACAGTATTATGTTCTGTTCCTAAAGAGATACAAGTTTATGCTGTCCGGGGTCATTTTAGAAACTTCACATGTGCAATGTATTACAGGAAGTTCTTTTGTTCTCCCCCTTCCCTGAAATTTTACCAGAGACCCTGACTCTGGCTCTCCAGGAACCAGGGGGCATCTAGTGGGAAGATCTAGTTGGTTTCTCATACCTAGCCATTCCCTTTGTTGGTCTCATGAGCAGGTTTAGCTCTTGAGCTGTTAGAACAGCTTTTAGTTGCAAATCCACAGGGCAGGAGAGAATGAGGCAATGAAGTCCAAAGGCCAAAACTCAAGACATTTTTCTATTTAGGATTTCTGGACAGGTGCTCCCCTCAATTTAATGAAGGTGGTAGAAAAGATTTCAGCAAAGCTATTTTAATTTGTAGCTTTTCACAGGGCATACGCAGAGTACGTAGTAGTTCATATACTTAGTCGATATAGAACTATTTTGCTGTCAGTAGCTATGAAGAGAATTATTAAAATGAACAAATGTGTTCAGACCCTCTAATGGAACTCTGTTCTAGGTCTCACCTGAGCATTGACTACCATCACTCAGTTTAATAGAGTTGCTTTATATCAACATATTGACTCGGGGGCAGTAACTGCACACCTGAGGGATAGCCAAGGGCTCAGGACCAGCCAACATGGGTTCAGGAAGGGCAGATCCTGCCTCTCCAACCTGCTCTCCTTCTATGATGAGGTGACCCGCTTGGTGGATGTGGGGAGGCCTGTGGATGTGGTCTATCTGGACTTCAGCAAGGCCTTTGACACTGTCCCCCACAGCAAACTGCTGGCTAAGCTGTCAGCCCAAGGCTTGGACGGCAACACTCTGTGCTGGGTTAGGAACTGACTGGAGGGCCGAGCCCAGAGAGTGGTGGTGAATGGTGCCACATCCAGCTGGCGGCCGGTCACTAGTGGTGTCCCTCAGGGATCAGTGCTGGGCCCCATCCTCTTTAACATCTTCATAGATGATCTGGATGAGGGCATTGAGTCAGTCATCAGCAAGTTTGCAGATGATACAAAGTTGGGGGCAGATGTGGCTGAGTTGGAGGGTAGAAGGGCTCTGCAGCGGGACCTCGACCGCCTGGAGAGATGGGCAGAGTCCAACGGGATGGCATTCAATAAGTCCAAGTGCTGGGTGCTCCACTTTGGCCACAACAATCCCATGCAGAGCTACAGGCTGGGGTCGGAGTGGCTGGAGAGCAGCCAAACAGAAAGGGACCTGGGGGTGCTGATTGATACCCGCCTGAACATGAGCCAGCAGTGTGCCCAGGTGGCCAAGAGGGCCAATGGCATCCTGGCCTGCATCAGGAATGGTGTGGCCAGCAGGAGCAGGGAGGTCATTCTGCCCCTGTACTCTGCACTGGTTAGGCCGCACCTTGAGTACTGTGTCCAGTTCTGGGCCCCTCAATTTAGGAAGGACAGTGAGGTGCTTGAGCGTGTCCAGAGAAGGGCAACGAGGCTGGTGAGGGGCCTTGAGCACAAGCCCTATGAGGAGAGGCTGAGGGAGCTGGGATTGTTTAGCCTTGAGAAGAGGAGGCTCAGGGGAGACCTTATTGCTGTCTACAACTACCTGAGGGGTGGTTGTGGCCAGGAGGAGGTTGCTCTCTTCTCTCAGGCAGCCAGCACCAGAACAAGAGGACACAGCCTCAAGCTGCGCCAGGGGAAATTTAGGCTTGAGGTGAGGAGAAAATTCTTCACCGAGAGAGTCATTGGCCACTGGAATGGCCTGCCCAGGGAGGTGGTGGAGTCGCCAACTCTGGAGCTGTTCAAGGCAGGATTGGACGTGGCACTTGGTGCCATGGTCTAGCCTTGAGCTCTGTGGTGACAGGTTGGACTTGATGATCTATGAGGTCTCTTCCAACCTTGATAATACTGTGATACTGTGATATTGTATTTTAGACACTATAAAATGCTAGTAAGAATTATCTTACTTAATTCAAATTAATAAAAAGACTCATGCTTTTATCTATAAATGTTTAGTAAAGAATACTGTAATACATAATGAATTAACCGCAATTAATATTAAATAACAATGAACATTAATACTGTATATCAAATGAACTAGTGCAGATAATGAATAAACAATGTAAAAATAGGCAATAAAACTGCAAATTAAACAGATCTCCAGTGCTTTAGATAAAAACTTTATAATTTTTTCAAATTTAATATTTGTTTTAAAAGAAAAATAATCTCTCAGAACAACCTCTACAATCTCTCCAAATACAACATAAAATCTCTTAGAATAAAACTTAATATCAACATAAGATACAAAATCCCTATAGGCTATTTTGCTGTTCTTTTCAGCAAAGGCAAAACCCACAATCTTATTATTTGGGTTTCTTGATAATCAGATTAGATCCACAGATGCAGCTACTGTGTGATATATGCATGTGACAACCCTTGGTGTGGTGCTCTAACAATGCTCAGGCACCCATTTAACTCTACCAGTTAAACAATCCCCAAATAAACACATATTTTCCATTATCACAAGCTATAAAGCAGTTCAAGACCCTGAAATTATCTTTTCAGTAGTCTGAGATGCTTAAGAACACCAGTACTGAAACATCCCCTATAAGCCCTATGACAGGAAGAAAGTATAAATCCTGCTCTCCCATTCCCTTAGTGAGAACACCTAATAAAAACGCATACTCATTCTCCCAGCTGCCACTATCCTGTTTATTGAATAAAATCTTTCCTTTCATCTTCACATATTTTTATAACTTCATAACTTGATACAAAATCAGTTGGCTGTTTGAAATTACTCACTCAATGCCACAAGCTGACAATAGTTTTTGAACTTCCTTAATTTAATTTTATTTTTTTTTCTCTGTTGTCTGAGGCCAGACAGGCTCACCCACCTTATTAGCAAATCCATCCTCTTTCAGTCAATACTAATAAGCTTCCCAAAGTCCACCCTCCATCCACTGAGCAATCACAAACCCCTCAGCATGTAACATTTCCTTGTTGAAGATATACTGTACTAAACTTGAATTATCGATTTGATTATAAACATTTATTTGTTTTTTAACTCAATACGCTTGAACTGTGCTTTCCTTTCTCTCATCGTAAATGCCTCTTTGTCTTCCTAATTAAAACAAAAACAGACTATGCTTTTTCCACAACATTTGTTACTGTTATTAGCCAGGTGGACATGTCTGTCTGCTACACTTATATAGAGGTCCTCGCTTAGCCCTTTCTCTGCATCCCTGGTGTCTTTCCAGGCAAGTAATAGTTTCAGGCAGGAAACAAACTGGCTGTCCAGCAACAAAATGAAAAGAGTGAAGATTTGAGCTCATTATCATGCCTGACCTGGAAGTCAACAAAGAATGCCAGCAAAACCTCAGGACAATTTGAAAAAGCTACAAAAGTTAAAATAATGTAGAAACCCCCAGCTAAAAGCCAGGGATTATAACAGAGACACTAGAAAGTCTGGGATGAGGCAGAAAAGTCAGTTGTGTGGAGAATACATCAGGAAATTAGTTGAAGCACAAGCTATTCTCGGATGCAGCCAGCAATGACAACAGAGCAGAAACCAGCTGCCTGCACCAGCCTGCTTTAACCGTCACACAGCATCACAAGATACATTCCAAGGCAAAGGGGTGCCATGCTGGAAGCTGCCAAAAGAAATACACTGTGAAGGTTTTATATCGAAACAAAATGAACCAATCAATTTAGTTAATGCGCTAATGGGACAAAACAAAACCAAAACAAGAAGGGTTCAGAAAGCACTTACAAACTGCAGGTGAAACAAAAGTTAACTCAATTTGGGTTAAAAAACCAGTAAGACACATTTCACTCACTCCAAATAAGGAATTAACCCCATACAAAAACTCACACAAAGACATACAGAGATTAATCACATGTTCTTACACAACTGAGAAAAACTGCTATCTCAAATCCCTCAAAGGGAACATACTTCCAACAGTTCTTGCTCCCTGTGGAAACATGGAGTGCATTCAGTTCATTCACATCACTTAGTGTCAGTGGGCTTTTTAAAGTACAGTTCTCTGCTCTATGTGCTTCCACACCAGTGCCAATTCCTGTGGCCATGAAAGAGGGAAGAACTCTCTCCATTTCAGCAGACCATGGAATTCAGACAAAACCTTTCTTCTGCTGATCTTTGAGGTATCACTCCTTGTGTCTCCTTCTCCACTGGCTCTGTTTTCAGGGCAAGATGGCTGTCATGCCCAGCTTATTGCCATGTGAACAAGGGGGAGCCAGAAACTGGAAACCAAAAGGACCAAACCCCTTCTCTGTTTGTTGCAAAACCACATTAAACACAGTTTGCAACTACTAGTCAAACATCACATTTTGCCACAGCAAGGCCACAATGTCTCAGACAAGAAGTCTAAAATCCCTAAGCTGCAATACAGATAGAATATGAGACTGGCGGAGAAGTGGGCTGCCTTTCACTATGCAAAGCTAGAAGTTAAAGTATACTTACTGGGTCATCGGCCACTGAAACAGCTGTCAAGCCTGATGCTAAGGAAACATTTCTCCAGGCTCACTACTGAAAGGACACATCTTGCCAGGGATCAAACAGGAAGAAGGCTGTTTCTTCTCTCCTTCAGTAGACTGCTGCTCTTGAAGTATGGTTTGCAGGTGAAAACAAGCACTTGGGCCCCTACTAGGCAAGATTTTCCCCCACACGCAGCTAGACAAACTGGTCTTTTAGGCGTACTTCTGCTGGCTGCCCTCCCTCCTGCAGCCTCACATTTGCCAAATCACAGATTTGGAACGGCCTGGCAGGCACCCAAGATTGCTTCTGGCTCTCCTAGGTAAATGATCAGTGCCAAGGAGATGTACTTTTCCCTGGAAACAGCAATAATACCCCTCTTTGTCTCTTATCTAGCAGGGTAAGAGAGTGTCTCATTGGCCAGAAAGCAGCCTTCCAGGTGGAGGTGCTCGGCAACAGAGCACTCATGAACATAAAGAGAAAGCAGGAACTGAATATTATTACTTCTATGTGCTTTTCTACAACAGGAACTGGACATTTGTAGGAAGCAGCCTACAGCTCATTGGTTTATTATAACACATAATCAAGCAGGAAGCCCTCTCACTCAAATAGTGCTCTAACCTTTGATGAAAAACAGACAGGAGAAAGGAGTGGTGTGTGTTTAGTGAACGTAATACAAGCAGGTCTGGTGGCACACTGATATTTCCAAGTCTCCAAGGAGAGTATAACAGCTGTCCTCCTGCTTCAACATCCTGCTCCTGAGCCGATTTCATGCAGTGTCTGAAAAAAATTAAAGCTATACCACAGTGCCTCCAAGCTAGGGGACAGGCAGAGGAGAGCCTCTTGCACAAGCCTCATTACCCAGTCCCACACACAAAATGTCTCTAACCAACCAACTCTGTCCCTGCACAAATCATGCATGTTTCCTCCCAGCAAGCTCTAGTAGAATCTTCTGGTTTTTCTAATGCTTTAATTTCACACACACACGCAAAAGAAGGATTTTCATTTCAGTATTGCCATTTGCCCAGAGCACTGACAATAGGGAAGTGCTCCTCCTGAGAAATGTTCCACCAGTCTTCCCATTCTAACTCCTGTTCTCTTCTCTATACAAGTGCAGGATGTGGAAGGTGTCTCAACTATCTTGCCTCAGTTGCATTAGTCTCTGGTGTATTCATTCTGCTCCCCCCAAGAACAAGTGCTGATGACACAAAGATGGATGGTGTTGCCGACACCCCAGCAGACTGTGCTACCATTTAGCAAGACCAGACAGGCTGGAGAACTGGGCTGAGAAAAATCGAATGAGGTGTAACAAGGGTAAGTGTAGAGTCTTGCATCTGGGCAAGAACAACCCCAAGCACCAGTACAGGCTGGGGACTGACCTGCTGGAGAGCAGTGTGGGAGAAAGGGACCTGGGGGTCCTGGTGGATAGCAGGATGACTATGAGCCAGCAGTGAGCTCTTGTGGCCAAGATGGCCAACAGCATCCCGGGGTGGATCAGAACGACGGTAGTTAGCAGATTGCAAGAGGTTCTTCTCCCTCTCTACTGTGTCCTGGTGAGACCACATCTGGAGTATTGTGTCCAGTTCTGGGCACCCGAGTTCAAGAGGGATGTGGAGCTGCTGGAGGGTGTCCAGCATTGAGCAGCAAGGATGATGAAGGAGGTGGAACACCTCCCTTATGAGAAGAGGCTGAGGGAGCTGGGTCTCTTTAGCTGGGAGAAGAGGAGACTGAAGGGTGACCTCATTAATGTCTACAAATACTTGAGGGGTGGGTGTCAGGAGGATGGAGCTGGGCTCTTCTCAGTGTCATCTAGTGATAGAACGAGGGGCAATGGTTGTAAGCTGGAACATAGAAGGTTCCACATCAATCTGAGAAGGAACTTCTTCACAGTGAGGGTGACGGAGCACTGGAACAGGCTGCCCAGGGTGGTTGTGGAGTATCCTTCCCTGGAGATGTTTAAGACCCACCTGCACAGGTTGTTGTGCAACTTGGTCTAGGGGTTTGCAGATACACACCCCAGTTTACACAGAGAGCATTGCCCAGAGAAGACAGCAAATCAAGACAGACTGCCCATACAAGGGCTGAGGCCCTTCTGGGCTCCCAGCTGACCATTCATGCAACCTTCTTCCATGTTTACAGAACAGACCACATATATGGCACCAAAACTGTTTAACTCTGAAAAAACAGAATAATGATGAAATCACTTGTAATCTCATAAAAGTGTTTCAGGCACTGAAGGTCAGATGAAGCTTTTTTTAATGCAACTGATTCCAAGCAAATGGAAATCCACATGACTGGCACTGAAGTAAGACATCGTATCTGCATTAATGATCTCCTGCAACGCTGACATCACACTGGACAGCTCAGCTCTGCACAGGCAAAGACAGTGGCTGTAGTCATGGTAGCCACTATAGATCCCAAACCTGCTTCTCGCAACCACTAAAACCTACATTTGTTTCCATTTGGCATTTTGCTCACCCTCCTGGAAATGCCATGCTTTAATAGTTGGGTTTTTTCCCCAGAAGTTGTGACTTAAAATTTTCTCATTTGAAATGCTGAACTGAATCCTGGTTTCCGTAATCACACAACTGCTGCAAGGTAGATAGCACTGTTCAGGAAACAGGCTAGGTGACTGTGCTATGAACAGGCAGACAGTCACATGAAGCACTAGAAGCTGAACAGTCTCCTCCAGACATTGCTCACCCCTGCCTGGTGCCTGAAAGTGACGTATCTTCCACGGTGAAGCAACCTAAGGCTCATCTCCTGCCACCATTGATATACTGCCATTGCCTGTTGAAACAAGAGCTGTCAAATGAGTGAATAAGAAGGCTCTCCAGCAGCACTGGCTAGGAGTTATAAGCTGCTTTTGCAACAGAAGACGATAGCTCAGAAGGATACTGACTTCAGATCTGACTTTTTATTCCACTGCCTGCCAAGATTACAGCCCAAAACCTTCAGCAGGGTACTGCTACTCCCTGTTTGAGTCATGCCCATTCAGGAACATTGCTAATAAATTCAACTTCTGCAGATCAGGCAGAGGAAAAAGCGCTTTGAGATCAACAACTGTTTAATCCATCTTACACTTGCATTTCTGGCACAGTGCGAAGTGCATTCCTTCACTGTAATAAGGGACCACAGGGATTGTGTGGAAAACATACAGCCTACTCAGAACCAAGATCCTCCATAAGACACTCTGAAATGGGTAAGTGCTACCTTCCTAAAACAGGTAAGAGCATGAGCTCTAATTCCCAACTACATCTGGTGTGGGGGTCATCGAGACAAGCCATCTAGACCTCTTTTCAAACAAGCAAGAGAAACATTAGCTATTGAGGGTAAATTATTCAGAGTAAAAACTGTTCTTATGAACACACTTCTGTTAGGATTAGCACAAGAGTACCCTGACAAGCACCCCGAGGAAAAAAAAAGGAGGAGGTATTTGCAGTGTTTAGAAGCCCTGTACTGAGAGTTCGGATGAACAAGAACCCATGTTACTTTTACTGGGTAGCAATAGGGGTTGCCCACCCTTCTCCCACGTGTGAGCGTCTGCCCTGAGCATTATGCTCTTCAGCACTTACTGGTGACAAAAGAAGGTGCAGTTTACACTTACTTTTACAGCTCCATTAAAAGGTGACCTGCAAATAAAAAAAAATATCAAGCACATTTAGTGTTATGTGCTGAATGTCCCAAAATAAGCAGGATTAGATGAGCTTTTAGTCTCCATGTAAAAATTAGATGAAAAAATGGCACTGAATGTAAACTTTGATTTTATACTCATGAAACAGAGCCCTTGAACAATAATGCAGTGAGCGGTTCCTGACATCTACTGGTTTCATATTTACACCTCTTGCTGCTTGCAAAGAGTATACTGGGAATAAGGTGCGTCAGAAAATTGTTCAAATAAGGTCTGGAACCTAATTTAAATTTCCTATATAAAGGGTGGCTTTGGTCTCTTTTGTTGACCTAAGGTCATCAAAATACATTCTGTTATGTGCTTACTGTTTCACGGCTCTTTAAGTCAGCTTTTGTATTTCTCACTCCTTTGCAAAATCTAATGTATAGGTGTCCAAGTGGTTTATGTAAATCAGCAACATTATCCTACAAGAAAAACTCTACTATACAAACTTTAAAAATAGTGTTTTGTAAATACAAGTCTTAGAAAAACAAAAAGTGTGCATGCTTTCCACATTTAAATGCAGACTTTCACGTAAATCGATTAATAGCAAAAAGAACCATTATTCAAACTGAGAAACCAGCCAAGCAAGTTACATCAACAGTTCTTAGGTTTTGAAAAGCTGATGAAGACATCTGCTATGGGTAAGAAAAGAATTTAGAATAACAATAATTTAAAGCAGGAAATCTTTTAAATGAAAACCACTGATGAAGAAAGAAAAGGGAACTGCTTATGCCAAAGTTACACATATTAGAAGTGGTAGATGAAATCTGAATTAGACAAAAGTTGCGTGGGTTCACCATTTCTCCCTACCATACTCCCTGACAAAGCCCACCTAACGTGATGTCTTTCTGCTTTCAGCTTAAATATGTTGTTGACTTGAAAGGCAGGTTTCCTCTTGCTTTGCCTGGGAAATAGCATGCCAGAGAGCAGCACAGAAGTACAGCCATGACCTGCAAGCAGGCATGGTCATGTCATGCCAGTGCTGCAGCCAGGAGCAAGACTGATCCCTGATGAAACAGAAAAAAAGCCTGAAAAAACATAATTAAAAAAAAGCCTGGCTTCTGTTTTATGTCTGATCTAGCATCCTCCGAGCAGCCCTCCTGCTAGCACTTCAGCACACAGTTAAAAAGGGCTAATCGTGCAGAGACCTATGCAGGAAACAGGGGCATGGGGTCTGGCTGAGCCTCAGTGCCTTAGCAAAAGATTTCAAGAAGCATGATTCAAAAGTAAAAAACACTAACACACACACAGAAGACTGAAGTATTTTTAAATTAGTCTATCAATTTACATTCATTTCAGCTACTTAAAATGTCAACTGTTGCACTCCTGGGCGACGCCATCTAGTGGTGCCATCATGCTCCAGCCTTCACTAAGAAGGTTCATCACACTTGAAAAATTTTTCTTAGTGGAACCACAGTTTCAAGAGGTGCACATTTTCTGTCCTTATAAGCATTGCTTAACCTACAGCATTAAATTAGCTAAAAGGTATGAACCATTTTATTTATCCTGGAGTAATTTACAGAACTGACAACACTGAAAGGGAGCTGGGTTAACCATACCACAATTTAAACATGCTCACAGTTTAGTCTAGAAATGATACAGAGATAAAGTGCAAAACCCAGTAAATTGTCTTTTGGGTTTGGAATGGCTACAGATGGTAAATGTATAAAATAGTTTACCTGATTTTTTAAGAGACTGGTTGGTATATGTAAAATACCTGTTCGAAAACTTTTACTCCCAACTTTCAAGCTCAAGGAAAAATTCCTGTGCCGGTTCAAACTCTCCTCTTTAAGAGGCAGAACCACTCACTCAGTCATCTGCTGGCATTACCTGCTAGTTCTAATTAGCTTCTGGCGGAAACTGCCAGCAGACACAACTAGAGGTTTAAATCAATTGGCTCTGCTTCCTCCTTAGAAGAAAATTGGCATTTTGGGGCTGTATTTCAGTATGATGGAGCTAAAAAAACCAAAGCAAATTTTACAACAATGTTAAGCATCCCTTTTTATGGCTGCACATTCCTGGAAAGGATATGTCTTTTTTTTTTCCTTTTTCAAATCCTCAAAGAAAGTAACTACAAATATACAACAAATATTCGACTGAAAAAACCCCAAACAATAGTGGTCAAGCCCCAGTTACTTTCACTTCACAGCTGTGAAGATGGGAGAGGGAGAGACAAAATACAACAAGTCAGAAATGGAGATAAAGGCAACATGCAAAACAGAACTTACAAGAGGAATCAAAAAATGAAACAGGTTAAGAGGGATCTCAGAGATCATGTAGTTGCAACTTCTCTGTCTTAGGCAAGGACACCTAGACCAGACTGCCCAGGGCCCTGTCCAGCCTGGCCTTGAACATTTGTAGGGATGGAGCATCCACAACCTCCCTGTGCAACTTGTTCCACTGTCTTGCCACCTTAGTAGTGCAGAGTTTTTTCCTAAGTCCCAATGTAAATCTAATCTCTTTCAGTGTGAAACCATTCCTCCATATCCTGCGACTAGAGTCCCTTGGAAAAAGTCCCTCTCCAGCTTTCCTGTAGTCCCCTTCAGACACTGGAAGGCTGCTATGAAGTCCCTCCCAGAGCCTTTTCTTCTCCAGGCTCAACATCCCCAGTTCCCTCAGCCTGTCCTCATAGAGGAGAGGTGTTCCAGCCCTCTGATCATTCTTGTGCCCCTCCTCTGGACTTGCTCCAACAGTTCCACATCCTTATATTGAGGACACCAGACCTGGACTCAGTATTTCAAGTGAGGTCTCACAAAAGCAGAGCAGAAGCAGAGAATCACCTCCCTTGGCCTGCTGGTGACACTTGTTTGGATACGGCCCAGGATATGGTTGGCCTTCTGGGCTGCACTCACATGATGTTGGCTCCTGTTGAACTTCTCATCTACCAGCACCACCAAATCCTTCTCCTCACCACTGTTCTCAATGCATTCACCACTCAGCATGTATTTGTGCTTGGGATTACACCAACCCAGACAGGACCCTGCACTTAGGCTTACTGAATCTCAAGCGGTTTGCAAGTGCCCAATTCACAAGGTCCCTCTGCACGGCCTTCCTTCCCTTCAGCTTGCCAACCACACCATACAGCTTGGTATCATCAGCAGACTTGCTGAGGGTGCACTCAGTGCCACTGTCCATGTCACTGACAAAGACTCTGGGCCCAAAACGGATCCCTGCAAAACACCACTCATAATTGATCTCCACTTGGATACTGAGCCATCGATCACAGCTCTCTGAGTGTGACCATACAGACACTTCCTTATCCACTGAGCAGTCCCACCTGTCAAATCTGTGTCTCTCTATTTTAGAGACCAGGACGTCATGTGGGACAGCAGCAAATGCCTTGGCACAAGTCCAGGTAAATAACATTGGCTGCTCTACCCTTATCCACCAGTGCTCGATCCTGCCATAGAAGGCCACCAGGTTTGTTAGTCATGATCTACCCTTAGTGAAGCTATGTTAGCTGTTACCATCACCTCCTTGTTTCCCATGTGCCTCAGTAGAGTTTCCAGGAGGATCTGCTCCATGATCTTACCAGGAAGAGGTGTGATTGACTGATTTGCAATTGCCAGAGTAATCTTTTTTTCCCTTTTTAATAAAAGGGCTTATGTTTTCCCTTTACCACAGGAGCTTCTACAGACTGTCTTGAATTCTGAAATATGATGGATAATGGACTAGCAAATTCATCCAGTTCCCCTAGAACTCTTGGGTGAATCCCATCAGGTCCCATTGAACTTATGAACTTTCAGGTTCTTTATATAGTTATGAAGCTGATTTACTCCTATGATAGATGGTGCATCTTTCTCTCAGACCTAGCCTTAGAGTTTTGTGACTTGAGTGATGTAATTTGAGAGCTTTCTGGTGAAGATCGAGGCAAAAAACCACTGAGCACATCAGCTTCCTCCATATCTCAGATAACCGGGTTACCTGTTTCCTTCTGGAGAGGGTCCACTTTTTCCATAGTTTTCCTTTTTTCACCAATATGCCCATAGACGCTTCTTGTGTTGCACTTGATGTCCCTGGTCATATTTAATTCTGTTTGGGCTTTGGCTTCCCTAACTGTATCCTTGGCTGTTCAGACAATTCCGCTATACTCCTCCCAAGCTACCTGTCCTCACTTCCACCCTTTGTGGGCTTTCCTCTTGTGTATAAGTTTGTTCAGGAGCATCTTGCTCATCCAATTAAAGCCTCCTGGCATTTTAGCCCAACTTTCTTTGTGTAGAGATGCAGTGTTCTTGAGCTTTGAGGAGGTGGTCTTTGAATGTTAACTGGCTTTCTTGAGCATCCAGTCCCTCTAGGAATCCATTCTATTGCACTCTATCAAGAAGGTCTCTAAAGAGGCCAAAGTCTACTCTCCTTAAGTCCAGAGCACTGAAAACCAAGCAAAACCTTCAAGCAGCAGTGCTGCTGCAGATCGTTCACACTCATCTCAAGTACCATGGGCATCAGTTATCAAACTGTTCTGCATTCTGACTGCACCATATTACAGAATCACTGAATATATTTGATTGGAAGAGACTTTTAAGATCACAGAGTTCAACTTCTGACCTACCACTACCGTATCCCTAAAGCACCAGGTCCACACGCTACACTTAAATACCTGCAGGGATGGTGACTTCAGCACCACCCCAGGCAGACTACTCAGATGTTTGACAGCAGCACAGCAGTTGCAGCACAGGTGCCTGCTCTGCTGCACGCTCTGCTTCCTCCAAGTAACCTGTGTTTAATCAATACTTCATTACCTCAACATTCAGGGATTCATCAGCCTGTAGCAATGCAGAGGCCAGGCATTCTTGTGACCTATCTCAATCTTGTCCTCCTTCATGTAAACTTTATCAAGCAGATACAGAATGTTCAGCAGTGACAGGTGACACTGCTTTGCCAACACTGGGCTTTTGTGTGTGCCTTGTTGGAATTTAACTTCCTTATATCTAACTCCAGGGCTACGAGAAGACCTCAAATGCTAAAGAAACATTTCCACAAGGCCACCATTAATATGCAATGAATGTGTCTAACATGTAAGCAATCACTTTCAACACGATGGTATCTATAACTGGGTGTTTCAATTGCACTTCAGAAATAACTTTCTAACAAACTGTGTGAACCTCTACAACACAGGGCTGCCTGAACTCTCCATGTCAGAGGCACCTGAGGAAACCCAGAGACACATGCACATTAAGGACTTCTGCCAGGCTGCCCTTCACCACCCACTTCATCTGTGCAGCACAGGAACATCAGATGATGTCTTCAGACTCACTAGAAAGTGGTATGATTTGAGGTAAACAAGAAACTCAAATGCGACATATACTCAATAGGGAACTTGCATGAAAGCTTAATGGAATACTACAGAGTTTAGTCAAGCAAAAACTCAAGCATGGCCTCTTTTTGACACTAGATAGACTGGTCACATTGTAAACTACTGGAATGTGTAGATCCCACTGAAACAAAGATATGCTATATTGTTGTATTTCCTGAAAAGACACAAAGTGACAGCACAGCAGAACACACTCACACTCCCGTTGCTTCATATAGGCACAACTCTTAAACATCTTTGCTCCTAAACATCTTTGACCTTTCACTGTGTAGCCCTGCTCAAACAGATCAGCTTCAAAAACAGGTGTGGATGGAGTTATTTACCAGAACTCTTCCAGCAGACTAACCAGAAAAAAACGTGTGCACATGCTTGAGTAATTACTCACATACGTGTTTTTAAACCTACTTTCCAGAAAGCAGGTTTAATAACACTCTAACCTTTTCACTTCCTTTTAAAAAAAGGCCATTTTACTATCTTCCAGCATGCTAGATGGCTTTAGCTTAATGAGATCTTTCACAGAAAAAAAAAATTGTAGCATTAATGCTGCCTACAGGCCATTTTTTTCTTTTTAAAATCCAACACTTACAACTTAACTGTAAATCTGGTGTTTTGTGCAAAAAATGGGTTCTTTCCTAAGCTCTCCTCTGCTCTGCATTCCTCAGACCTAAAATTGCAATGCTGTTCCCAAATCTTTTATCATATCTTTCTTGTTAAACGGTTACTCTTACTAAACAAGCGGTAGAACAAATCCTGATTTCCTCAAACAGTGGAGAAGCAATGTTTCTGCCAAAAAAACCTACATAGCCAAGCCATTTCTTTAAAGGCTAAAGCATCAGACAGGATTTTCACCCAGGAGCTGCCACTCTCCAAGACGTATGCTCTTCAGAGAGAGAGTGTGTAAGAGATTAATAGCTGTACGAAGAGGAGCACAGAAAACTGTATTCATACTTAGTCTGAGGATTCCCTGCACACCTAAGCACTGTGGGAGTGGCTAGCCCTCTAATATCTTGGTTTCACTCCACATGGCTCCATCTCCCCAGGAGATGTGAGCTGGAGGACACAAATCAGTAGTTCAGCTCTGCCACGAATAACACAAACACTAAGACTTTCATGATGAAAAGCAGGCGAATGTCAAACTGAATGTTCCGTGTACAGTGCCTGCATCATTCACTCGAAACCCAATGTTGCTTTCACTCTTTGAGCATAAAAACGACCCATAGGCTTTGCAACTCCCTTTGAGATCTCAGCTGAGTTTCTGTACGCTTGCTCTTTCCTAAAGGGCAGAACAAAAGAGAGTATTTGGATTGAAAAGCGCCTCAGAAAGTACAAACAAAAAATTACATTAAGAGTGTACAGCTTTAATTACATCTCTCAAGGGGATGAGATAGCATTTTTGTGTCCCCATCTTGTCTTCTCTCTGCCCTGGAAATCCGTGAGATGATCAGAAGTACAAGTGTGCATGTTTGTACGGGAAAAAAATTATCTACGTTAGATCCTCAGATGATCACGTAAATAACAGGACGTAAAGTCTTGCAGAATTAGTTTCCATTTGAAACATTTTCAAAATATTGTTTTAGCTGGGTATAATAGACCACCATAAGATGTGACACACAGCAAACACAGGGCTGCAATTAAACAGCTGGCAAACAGCCAGCAGAAGATAAAGGCCCAGGCTGTCACTTGCTAGACAATACATACAGCTATTTTGGTAGCCAGAACTGAGTGTGATAATTGAGCAATAACACATTAAAATGCACACAATATCCAAGGAAAGAGTTCCTAAGCACTACATAGGGAGCATCTATAGTGTGCTTACAGTGAACCAAGATTTAGGAGTAATAATGAGATCACACTGATTACTTTTCAGCGGTGCAAAGCCAACCTTGTTTAAAGCACTGCATTACTGTAAGCAGCTACGTAGAAGCACATACATAAATACATGTGGGACCAGTCTTGTTCAACATCTTTGGCGGTGACATGGAAAGAGGCATTGAGTGCACCCTCAGCAAATTTGCTGAAGACGCCAAGCTGTGAGGTGCAGCAGACACGCTGGAGGGAAGAGTTGCCATCCACAGGGACCTGGACAGGCTGGAGAAGTGGGCAAACATCATGAGTCCAAACTCATGATGTTCAACATGACCAAGTGTAAGGTCCGGCATCTGGGTCGAGGCAATCCTAGGCACAAGTACATGCTGGGCAGTGACTGGCTGCAGAGTATCCCTGCGGAGAGGGACTTGGGGGTGCTTGTGGACCAAAAGCTCAACATGAGCCGGCAGTGTGCACTTACGGCCCTGAAGGCAAACCAGATCCTGGGCTGCATCAGGAGAAGTCTGGCCAGCAGGTCGAGGGAGGTGATTCTCTCCCTCTGCTCCACTCTGGTGAGACCTCACCAGGAGGACTGCATCCAGTTCTGGAGCTCTTATTACAAGAAGGATGTGGACATGCTGGAGCAAGTGCAGAGGATGGCCACAAGAATGATCAGAGGGCTGGAGCACCTCTCCTATGAGGACAGACAGAGAGAGTTGGGTCTGTTCAGTCTGGAGAAGAGGAGGCTCCCAGGTGACCTTGTTGTGGCCTTTCAGTATCTGAAGGGGGCCTACAAAAAGGCTGGGGAGGGGCTTTTTAGGATATCAGGTAGTAACAGGACTAGGGGGAATGGAGCAAAGCTGGAGATGGGTAGATTTAGACTGGATGTGAAGAGGAAGTTCTTCACTGTGAGAGTGGTGAGAGCCTGGAATGGGTTGCCCAGGAAGGTGGTGGAGGCCCCATCTTCGGAGGTGGTTAAGGCCAGGCTGGATGAGGTCTGGCCAGCCTGATCTAGGGTGGGGTGTCCCTACCCATGGCAGGGTGGTGGGAACTACTGTGGCAGGGGAATTGGACTAGATGATCTTTTGAGGTCCCTTTCAATACCTAATGGTTCTATGATTCTATGTCGAAAGCCCATAGAGGCTGTCACTATTAGAAACAATGGGAATTTGAGGGGTGTGTTGTACTGTCTTGGCTCACTTGGTTTGTGTATTACATTGATAAGGAACTAGCACTAGTATCTCCAGAAATTACAGTGCACTTGATTTGACTTCCAGCACTGGAAAAGCCCAATGTATATAATTCAGTTTTAAAATTAAGAAAACATAGTGATACATGAAAAGTCTTCAGAATCACACTTTTGCTGTAAAGAAAAACGATTATTTAAGGTCTTAAGAACGTACAGCAACAGCTGTTGGAAGACAACGTCCAGGAACATTTCTAGTGTTCCACCGTACGTTTTATTAAATAACCCAAGGACACAACAAACAAACGAATGTACCAAATGAAAATGGTTTTGAGTTAAAACCCAAGAGCTTTATAAAGGTTCCTATAAATGCACTCCTTCATATTAACATGCTAACATCAATTGCATTTCCTTCTCGAGTAAACGACTTGAAAGCCTATGGACATTGTTAGCCCCCACACCATTCATTCACTAGCCTCCCACAAAGTGTAGGTACTTCATGATCTAAGATTATGCTTCTATAAGAGAAGCTAAATTTAGGTTGTGTAATAGGAAAATCTCTATGGAAGAGTTTACTTCCTAATCTTATTCTAAACTTACCCACATTAAACATATATTCAAATAAAGAAATGGCAAGCGTACCTTCCCTAATGAAAAACTGCAGCATATCAAGAGAGCTTAAAAAACCCTGCAAGAACTCACATTTAGGCCCACCAGCACCTGTGATATCAAGAAGACAGTTACATAATTCTTCATAACATCAACATCAGTGAATGAGAACTGAGTCCAATGACACCGGCAAAACTTTAGGAAATGATTCCCTGCACTGAGGATCAAGAAAAAAGGGGGAAATGCAGAGGCATTAAGAAGGGCTGCCTTCAATTTAACCTAATAAGCTTATCTCAAATAAAAAGTTCTCTAAAACAAGAAGATTTCCCCAAAACAAACTCCTTACCCACTTTGAACTCAAACACCCAACACACACTTCTTATATACTTGATCTCACATTACAAACAGTATAAGAATCTGTAATAATTACGTAATCTACTTTTACAAAATTGTCTTTAATGTATGTAACAGTAACTTCATTGTGTGTCAGTATAGGAAATGAAAAAGCTTAAAAGATGAGGTCAGAACATGCACTTTTGGCATCACATATGCTATTTCTGTCGGAGGAACAGTGGATTCCTTAGGGTAGCTGTTATGCAGCCCAAGAAGAAAACTAAAATAATTACATTAATTACCCTCAACACTGAAAGGAATGTAAGAAATTTCAAGAATCAGAAAGATTTTTCAGATCTTCATCTGAAAAAATCATATTATTGCATGTATAAATGGAATATTGTGACAGTGAAATACATTAAAGATTCATAGACTGTGATTTTTATTTGTTCCCAGTACTGGAACAAACACAAAGGTAATTATTTTTCAGGATCTACCAAGTGATATTTACTGGCAGGTGAAAATGGGCAAATTCACACTGCCCTCAGAAAAGATTTCAAATACACACACGGTTCCCTGAAAAAGCTGTGAAAGACAGGGTGTGCTATCTGCGACTCAGGGCCATAAAGCAGAAAAGCAGTAATTAAAAGGGTACAAATAAAAGAGAAATGAAGATACAAATCCCAGTTAATTAACACAGCTTATACATCTGTGCCTTGCCCAAATATCACATGGAATCTCAGTAAAAAAAGGGTCCTTTCTTTGAATTTGTATTGCAGCCTGACTGCGAACAGCCAGTTATGAAAAGAGCTCTCCCATCACCCAGTAAGTAAACTTTCATATAGATTAAGGGAAAGTATGATGGAAAACTGTTGTAGGAGAAGAAACATAAATAAGCTTTGCAGAATGAGAACATTTAAGGACCATCAATAAAACTGTACCAGGCAGAAAAGGAAAGATGAAGGGTAATACTATAAGTAGGTAGGTTATTTACCTACTATGAGGGAATCAGGGAGTGTTTCTTTAGCTTGGAGAAGTGAAGAATGAGGGGTGACCTCATTAATGTCTACAAATATTTGAGGGGTGGGTGTCAGGAGGATGGAGCTGGGCTATTCTTAGTGTCATCTAGTGATAGAACGAGGGGCAATGGTTGTAAGCTGGAACATAGAAGGTTCCACATCAATCTGAGAAGGAACTTCTTCACAGTGAGGGTGTCAGAGCGCTGGAACAGGCTCCCCAGGGGGGTTGTGAAGTCTCCTTCACTGGAGACGTTTAAGACCCGCCTGGATGTGTTCCTGTGTGACTTGGTCTAGGTGATCCTGCTGTTGCAGGGGGATTGGACTAGGTGATCTTTCGGGGTTCCTTCCAGTCCGTAATGATTCTATGATTCTATGATTCTTGTTACAACTATCCTAAGTCCATTCAACCTCTGGCCACTAGTAGTTGCAAAACAAACTTCGTCTGAAAATAAAATGTAAAAGTTTTTAATCTTCTGTTGCAAGGAGCAGCAGCTGTAAAAAAGCTATGTCCAAGTATAATACAGAACACTAATCCTCTCTACCAAAGAGAATACTCTGGAGTAGATAACATTCTCAGCATAGTAAATCCTCTATTTATATTCTGGCACCATTTCCCAATATTTACATTTATTCAACAAGCCAAAAAATTACTCAGACTTATTTTTACTTATATTTCATGTTTAGAAGAAGAGCAAAGCTCTGAGCACCTGGACCATAATTAAATCTATAATTCATCCAATAGCATGGAGACTAATGCACAAATAAATTAACTCTACCTGCCAGAAGAATTAATAATACTGGGAATGACTTCGTGTAGACACCAAAACTGAGAACATAAAGTTTTTATAGTAAAGATTCTGTCTTTCAAACTTCACTTTAGAAGATCTCTTTCCCACAAATAAGGAATTCCAGTAATGTTCCAAACTCCAATACTGTAACTTTAGAGGCAGGCTAGAAAGTGAGAGGTGAGACATCCATTAAGTGAGAGGCACAACATCCATTAGCACAGTCAGTCTGACTCATGCCATGAGCAGAGCATGGCTACCCCATAAGCATGCTGGACCAAGGCTGTTTCTTGTAAAGAGAAAGACATGTCCTTGGTTGGCAACGACGCTGCTGGCTGTGTAGCAGAGCTGAGGTGCCCCAGAAACATGTTCACTCGTAACATCATCTTGGGACCACATGCAGCTAGTCCAATTCCAGACAAGAGACTACACTTGCATGTACTCTTCAAAGGTCAGAATCTGAATATAGGACTGAAAAAAAAATTATGCATACCAAATTTTCATTTGTCAGAAAACAAAGCAGAGTTACCGAAACTTCTCTTATGGTCCTGCCTGAGTGAGATATAGGCAGTAACCATTTACAGCACAAGCATCAAGCATGGCCTGGTCCTCAGCTCATGGCACAAAGCAGCACATAGAGCAATACAGAGATGCCTAGATGGCATCCATCAGAACAAGGAGTCATTCACTGAATGGCATGATCCTTTACTTAAGCAGCCCACAGGTACCTGTTAGAGGGGAATGACCTGCCCGTGCACTGCCCTCCCACCCCAATGGGACTCAGACTATTTCAGTCAGTGGTGCTGTACTAGGAAGCTCAACAAAATGATGTGCCCAGAGCCATACAAATAGAGCAGCCAAGAAAACTAGAAACCTGGGTCCCAACTGGCTGATGACAAACATCGGGGCAGTATGCAAGCAGCAGACGGACAGAGAGCCAATGAGGACCCTCAACTTGCCCTGGAAC
>VXBP01005124.1:0-69058 GCA_013400115.1 Rhinopomastus cyanomelas | reverse complement strand
GTTTTGTTGCCCCTCTTTTTGTTCCACTGTTAATTTAGACCTTATATACCACTGAGCTGAAGGACTTTCCATGCGTAAAAAGTGAGATTGTTTATGCAGCTAAATAATAAACTAATTGGAATTATAATGGTTTATACAAGCAAAGAGTTTGGAAGTCAGTAAATTATGTATTTCAAAGCAAGCCAGACCCTAAGCTAACAAGGTACACAACTTGTATATCAAACAGGTCATCTGCCATCAGCCAGCTTGACATTTCTTATCCTTTGCTGAAGCATGTCCCACTGCCTTAAGCCATGTCTTTCAGACCAGTTCAAATACTGGTCAAACTGGACTACACCCACACTGGAATGACCTTTCCTTTATTCCTTGGCATTATTATCCCAAATATCCAATCCCTTTTTCCTCAGTGTTGCACCATTACGGCCCACCTTTATAATTAAAGTATTATTCACTCAGAAAAGGAGGAGAGCATACCATATCATAAGGAGCCAGCAGTGAAACAAGCAAAATTCATCCTTCCTTGAAAAGCCACAGGGTGATAGTGACTTTTGCTGAAAAGAAGCCATTAAGAAAGTAATAATCATCACATTTTATGATTTCATGCAGAGATAAAATCTCTTCAGTTTCTACCCATTCTAACAGCCTTTGTGGCTTTTTATACCCATGCACTGCAAAGGACTGAAACAGGGGTGGGGAAGGTCATTACTGCTCAGCTCCCTGTAGCTAAACAGCCTCTTAAAGTACCCCTAAAATTCATACAATACCAACTGTTGCCATGAGCACAGCATGCATAAGGTATGTTAGATAAATAAAATTAATTAACCTTGACCTTGGGATTCTTAACTCTGTGTGTAGCATTTGCAAAAATATAAATATAATTACCCATAAGCTTTCCTTAAACCATTTTCATCTTTCAGAGCCTGTAGCTATGCAAATCTAAAGGTTCCTTTAGCTCCAGATTGCTAAACCACCTCAATATAAAAATAGACTTCTGCTGCAAAAGAAAAGGATTATTTTTTACTGCAAAGAAAGCACAGAAACTACTGGTGTCCACAGGCAGTCTCGAGGGTGGTGAACGTGCTATTTCAGTATTGTACTGCATGTACTGTACAAACGACAAGCTCAGCACTCCCACACAGGTTTCTGTCTCATAAACTGGTGTCTAAAAGATTGCTTGAGTCACTAGGAACTCTTTTCCTTCTTACCATGAAATTTCAGGATTCATCTAACCGTTACCAGTTCAATATAAGATTTGCACTTGTACAGATGTATGAGCATTCCTATCCTTAGCCACAACATTTCATGTGTATCTAGAGATACTATCTGGAAGCTGTAAAATCCCACCCGGCTTGCAGGGAATTTCCATTCCTACAGAGCAAATCTAACAGAATGACCTCAGGTGCCTGCAAGAGGGACCCAGCATCTTTCCTTCTGCAGAATCTATTGGCTCACAGGGAGCTCTCATACCTCTAAGCGATTTTGTCCTGTCCAGGCATTGCGAAAGATAGAAGAAAAGGGGAAAACCATCTTTAAGATTGCAATTTACACATCCATGGCTTCGTCTGACAGTGCTTCACACAAATAATGCACAATCACACTCTTGAGATCCATCAGATGTTTGCTGAGGCACATTTTTTCTGTTAGGTGATGCACAGGTATTAGCAGAGCTGCCCTGTCCTTTCACCTCAATGTGGTAGGAGATAGGAGCATTCAAGAGCATACGGAATACAACACAAAGATGTGCCATTAAAAATGCGATCAGCTGCTACGCACAGTACTGTTTCACTGGAACGTATACTGCCATACACATTCTTCCTCCATATGTGCATTATTCCTTGAGTCAAAACAGAACAAGGTTATTCTTCCAAGACTTCCTTGCTGTCACTAGATCTACTTACACATCTTGGAGAAGAGGTAGCATGGGGGAGGAATACGATGCAGTGCCATTTGAGGTGAGAGCTGCACTGATGTGCAGAGGGAGGAGGAGATGGGAAAAAAGCCAAATAACAAAAACCCCTCATGTGAACGCTGAAACCAGCCATCAAACACCTCCCTGGTTTTAGTTAAGAGTTTGTTATACCTACTAAAATTTTAGACTGTCTGAGCTCACCTCTATCCAAGAAAGTCCTGAGAATGGATATAATAGTGCCAGTGATGGTGCTGCAGTTGTTATGGAGTGGCAGAGCACAGGAAGCTATGCTTTTATTTCCTAAAATATCCCTAAAAATTCCTAAAACAGCCCCCAGCCAATTGAAGAAAATTCAGTATTGTCAGCTGACATGATGGAAGCTTGATCGATTTATCACTGCAAGAGAATAAGAGGTTTCACAACCAGATCACCCCTTAGAAAAGAAAGAAGGAAAAAGAAAGATTCTGTTAAATTAATAATAGAAATTTCAACTTCCAATCAAATGCCTTTCCACTGGAACACCCAGCACTTGTTTACATCTGGCAGACACTATGGAATTCACACTATCCCACAGTTGTTTAATCTGGAAGGCATTAGATGAAGGGACCCAAACAGGCCAAATTCTTAATTGTCTTTCTGTGAAAGGCTCCCCTGAACCCCTTTTTCCCTCTCAGGTAGGGGCTTTGTGGGGTCCAGGTCTGCTCTGATTTGATGTGTTTGTGGAACAGACTTTGGTGAAAACATCTCAATTTAAAAAACCCTTTCAAAACTCACCAGCTTCCCCGTTGTCCACACCAAAAGCATACAGATGGTACAAGATGTCAGAACCAAAGAATGACTGTCTGTATCATCACAGTCTTATGGTAAATGTGAGATGGGTTCTGGTCTTATTAGAAATTATGACGTTCTGTACAGGATTGTGTGAAATGTCATTAAAATCTTGTCCTTTGTTATGATCCATCCTCATTTTGCTCCTGGTTTTTTTCTCCAAATACTGTATCAGAAAGATAAATAACAAAAGCTTTAAGGGACAGTTTGTTCTAACATCTTCATATCTCATCTTCACACAAATGTCTTCCCCTGTCACAGACAAGGACCATGAAGCACCTTACAAAGACTGCCAGCAGGAGAGCTCTGCCAGCCACACATTCACACACTCCCATCAGGAGCCCACCAGAGAAAATGCCCTTCTGTTGGCTGGCTCATTTGCATTCCAGTGACAAGGGTCTTCTCTTAGGGCTTTTGTTACCTACTACAGCATCCTTCAGATTAGCACAGAGATCACTGGCACCTTCCTTAGCCTGAGACCACTCTCCCCTGGCAGCTCACTCTGAGATTACACTGAGACATTTGAACAAAAGCTGTGACTGTTCGCATCAGTTACTGTGCTATTATGGAGTCTTCCTGCTAGTTTTAACTGATAATCAAATCAAAGACAGATCAAGATATTGGTTTTGTCTCTTTAAAAGAGCTGTCCTACTTAATTTGGTGGAAAATCCCAGCACCAGCCTCCATGATATCTTCACTTCCTAGAGAAACCTATGGGCCTTGTAGAAATTTATGTTTCTACCTGATATTTCCGTATTGATTAGTCCTTAAAAATTTACTCTGTCAAAGATGGAGACTACAGTAAGAGAAAACTACTGCATTTTAGAGAGGATGCAACATGCAAATCCGCAGAACTGCTCTGTTAAATTAGAAATAATCTGTTATCTTTTAAGTGTACAACAAATTAAAATTATTCCTTTGCCCTTCCACTCAGGGCTTTTAGAGTTAACGTACAGGAGGCCAGTCAGGTCAAACAGTTATTCATTTTTGGATTATTATTCAGTTTCTAGACCTTTTACATCAGGATTTCATTCTCTGTTTCACTGAAACAAAAAAACCTGAATTTAGGTGCTCTTATGGCAAAGTGGGATAACTCTGAATGACTTGCCCTTGTGGCCGTGTGCCTTTAGAGATGTCATACAGGAAGCATTTCCGCAGCAGGCCAATACATGTCACATGTGATGTCAGGGTCATTATTCACAATTTTTACCAAAACATCCTGGATTAACACATGCACACAAAATTTAAAATCTCATTGAAAATAAATTGCGGTGACTCTAGAACAGCGGATGCTGTTCCTCAGACACCTTCCTCTTGAACTCAAGAAGCCCAGCAACCATTTACAACTCAAAAACTTCTTCATTCTTCACCCATTCAAGCTGAAGTGGATCTAGTAACACTGCAGAGTTCCTGCAAAAGACTTGGCTCCAAGGATAACAAATCTTTCAATTAGATGACCAGTACTGATGTTAGATTTATACTACACACGGGTTACGTACTAGCACAGGAGGAGAAACTTCTGCACATTTCCTTGCGTTCTGAAGAGTCAAGGAGATACAGGACTGCCCAGAACTACAAACGTCTTTTAGGAGACAATAGCTCCAGAGAACTGCAGTGTTCATATTTTCTTTTCTTGGCCACCAACCTCCCATTCTACCTGTCCTTTACGAAAAATACAATGTAGGAAATCTGAGGAGAATGGAGACCAATACTGAGAAAGGATCCCATACTCGGGCTGGTAATCAATTGGTTATTCTTTGACACCAAGAGTTGGAAGTTTCTGCCAGCACAAGTACATGGATATTCAGGATCTGAAAATTAAAAATAGCGACATAAAAAGTTAATGTATTTTATCCTTTTTCCTTTATGCTTAATTTCTCTTTTCTACATGTACTTTTCCCATTATTGGGTAGGTATAATACGTGTGGGATGTATTGCTGAGGTTGCCATGGTTTCTCATTTTTAATGAGCTTTCATACTTCATCATGTAACTGAACACATTCATAATGGCTACACCTCTTTTTTTCTCCCTTCTGCATCTCCTCTAAAGCACTCCAAAAATCACTGGTGGTAAAACTAGTGATTTGAAAAACAATAAAACATCAAAGTAAAAGCCCACCCTCAAAGAGTTGGCAAACAAAAGCTTAGGAAAATAACAGGAGAAAATCAGCACCGTCAGACTGAGGAATCTCTTCCATGTCCTTTTGTCTGTTCTTAACATGCAGAGTCACCACGCTGTTTGTTCTGTTGGGTACAAAATTCCCCAAAATACATACAAACTCCAGTAATGTTTGGCATCAGAAGCGATGGTGAACCATCACTGATGCTTTTTGTTAAGCCCTCTCTATGCTTAAGGAGAGCTGAAATGGCTCAGATGCTCTGTGGGGCAGCTGTCTGCACCGAGACAGACTATGCTACTCACAGCCCTGATCTGGCAAAGAAAGGGAGCAACTGTCTGACTCAAAACAAGGATCTGGATGGGATAGCAGGCAGGGCCTTTTGTTGACTATTTCACTAAATCAGAGTAAACAAAACTGAAGAGGCAGAGACTATACTCATGTAAGAAACAGAAAAGAAAAAAAAGAATCCATTTCCTCACTGAAGTACTTTGCTTTTATACTACTGGATCAAGTAAATATAGACAAGTGAGATCAACCCACCCTGTTTGTCACATTTGCAACAACTAAGGAGAAAGCACTTAATGCTTAAGTGACTATAAAACCACTTTTTGCATGAAAGCTGCTTGTCAGCTGAAGCTGTCCTCTGCCATACAATTTCTGAAGGCCTCCAGATGCTGCTGGAGCTGGTTAAGGTGCAATATTAACTCTTGGACTGCTTATATGTTTGTTAGTGTCACTGTGAGCCCTACCTCAGGAGGTAGGCAGCCAAGGGAATCCTTTGCTGTGATTTGTAAGCAGATCAAATACAACCACCATATTTTGGTGTGAGAAGGTAATTTTAGCCTTCACAAAACTGGCAGATGGAAACCACAGTGTTCGTGCAAGTTACAGTTAGCCCGGCAGCTATGGCTGGGAGTTCTCCGAGCATCCTTCACTGAAAGGATGAAAGACAAAACATCCAAGGGTTCCTCATGGAAATTTCAGCACATGCTGTCCTAAAGCCTTGTGTAACCATCTCTCTTTAGAGATAGACACACACAGACCAGGAAAGAACAGATATGGCAAGTGACTCACGGAATGTTTCACACAAAATCTGTGCCAGAGTGGGACACTAGACCAACTGCCAAATTCTTGAGATTTACGGATCACCACTCCGCAGCAACTGGTACGACAGCCTGAGAAACACACTCTGCCAGTGCAAGGAAATGAAATTCTGTTGACAACCAAATACTGTCGAGACCTGTAATTTTGTCTTCTCTTGCAGAACAGACACTCTGAAGAACAGTAGTACGTGTAACTGGTTTGCAGAACCTTCTGTCCCTACATGCTCAACCCAACGAGTTTTGTTCTTACCTAGCAGAGGCCCATAGCTGTAAAAAGCATCAAGAGCTAGGAAACCTCTTCCTGTTGTCTGTCTGGAATTTGGCACATGAAGGCCTTTTGCTCACACATCTTCAGAAACATGTACAAGAGCACCAGTACCCAGGAATCTCAGCCTTGTTCTTTCAACCATTGCATGCACACCCAGGACAACCAGTAAGGGCCACTCATCATTTCTCCTCACTCCCTGCTACTTCAGCAACCACTGCACATTACTGTGCAGCATGGATGAGCCCAAAGTGCCTTGTGGAATCCTCTATCTTCATCAAATTTGGATGGTTTGATACACAGAAACAGCACAGCACACCCATGACTACAGTAATTCCCCAGACTAATGGATAGTTACTGCTCCAAAGCACTAAAATTTCTCAATAGAACTATTGTAGTGTTTCTTTTCATGTGGCCAATAGAGCATATTTCCTAGTCTCGTGCTTAGTAATGTCTTAGTAATAATACTAGGACCAGACATCAAACTGGCTGTCACATGATAGAAGGCTCTTGTGAAATGCCTTATTACCCAGTTATTCACATAAAGATTGCACAGTAAGGCATTTTAGCTTGCCTGTCCTGAAGTGGGACATGTGAGTCTATGTAAGGATGGGAAGGAAACCATTCATTTCTCCTAAAAGCACAAAACAAGCTTTTCTAAATATTATATTTCATTAGTAATTTATTTAAAGAATTTCCTGTAAATGTCTTTAAATTATGTAAAAAAAAATAATGTCTTTAAGTTCAGCTTTTGCTACTAGAGTCAGAGGTAAAAGTTTCTGTGGAGGGAAGGCATTTCCTCACAGACAAAGCACAGAACAGATCCAGACATCTTTCTGCAGCCAGTTGTGGCACAAAGTGGAATTATCCCTTTGTGAGCTTTTACACCATTTCATACACAGACTATAGCGCCTGGGTATCTGATGTCATCCTTTCTTGGTTACGTGTAAGGAGCCCCACGACAGAGGATGTGAATAGTAGCAGGCCCAGGATTCACTTCAGTAATTCAAATTTTAGTTATTCTTCATTCTGCATAACTGTAATAGCTTTTTCTTTTGAAGTTGCTTCATTAAAGGTCATTTTGTGTGATATTTGCATAACCAGTTCTCTAATTATCTTGCTAACCATATGAGATGCTTTTTCAGGAACAGTTCATTCTTTCTTGTCAAGGAGACAAACTTTAATTACAGAGTGGAAGCTTTAAGTAATGGTTACATAACATAATACCTCTGTAAATTCCTTCAGTTTAGGTTTTTAATTCTTAAAGGTCATGTTCTTATAAAGCCTGTAGTTTAAAAAGAGATAACAACTTCATTATATATCATCATTAGGTACTTCAGGTTTGCATTAATGGATGTTGTGCCTTCTTTTTGGCCACAAACTGAGTTTTCTAAACAACTGCAGATCACTGTCTAAATAGACAGCCTACATCACATCGGTCAGGTTGTACTTCCGCAGTAGTCACTTTTATGACAGACATTTCTGCTTCATCTGTTCTGCCCATCAAGAGCACAATGGTGAAAAAACAGCCAAACCAACTTACGTACAATAGTGAAGCTGCAAAATAAATTGCGCTGAATTTAAAGTCAGTAAAAGAATAGGAAGATGCTTAAGTACACACATTCTAACACTGTTGTAGTCACCTTCTGCTTTATTTCTAACCTCCAACCACACAGCTCTTAATTTCACAAGGGGTGAAATAAACAGAAACAGGAATTTGACTGGGGAGGCACATGGTTTTTGCATCTCAATTTGCATCAAGCGGGTGATTGTGGCTTTAGGACCCCTGGAGCTGTTTGTAGAGCAATAGCAGGGATCTCTGCTTGGTATCAGGAAACACACACCAGAATTCCATATCTATTTTTAGGGGGCAAAAGAATGGTCAGATTCAAGGTGCAATGCTACAATACAGAGTGAAAAGAAGCCGCATTGTTAGTGGGGGTTGTGACTGGGGTTCTTGGCACATCTAGCCTCTCCCCTTTTGCTCCAGAATAAGTCTGTTCCCTCCTGTCCTCAGTCTTCTGCAGAATTACTGTTTTGTTAGGGTATGTTGGAAAGATCAGAGTGATTTTTCCACACTTAATAACACTGATGGCAAAAGGTTAAGTTCTCTCATAGTGTGACAGATCTGGAGTTGCAGTTAGGACTAGCTTCAAGTCAAAGAATGAATTAATTTGAAACTGCAGAGAGTGTTGGGAATCAAGTGAAGAGCATGTAAAGGGGATGACTATTCGGTCTGTTTTTATTACTCTGAGCAGTTCCTTTTAACTTTACAGGCTATGGTGATTAATACAAAGGTTTACACGGGTGCTGTGCTGTTCTTGGTCATTGCAAATACAAGTCCACATATAAAATGTATTTGGATAAAGAATAACATAAAGAGAAGTTAATTCATATCTCTAAGTCATATTTAATCTCCTAATTAATTCACTCTTCCAGCTCACACTTTTTTTTCAGTGAAGTTTATGGCCTTTACCACATTTAAGTCAAATTGTGGGTTAAAGTTTCCTGTAGCTTACAGCTTACAAACCTGTTGAGCATTTGGGTCCAAGGCTGAGCCAGCCACCACTTAGCATTCGATCAACCCTTTTGAGGCAATTTCCAACTGTAACTCTGTGAAGAATTCAACAGCATAAGCACGTTCACAAATAGAAACACTGACATTTTTCAACAAATGATTTTGTCTCTCTTTAATAGTGGTGTCTGCTACTCTGCATAATTTTGCATGGCCTTAAAATTCAAGATCATGTTAAATTTTGCTAAAAATACAGTTGGCTCAGTGTAGGAATGCATGGTGTTCTTTGATTCTCCTCACATATTCCTGTTTCTGATGTTCACATCTTCTTCCATGTAAAGCACAAATTAGCTACTCTTTCATAATGGAGAAAACTCTCAAGAGAACTTGGAGAATGTAAAAACAACAGGAGATTGGAATCAGGACCATCACTGTACCTATTTGTGTGAAGAAGAGGCCAAAAGGGGCAGAAATACTCCCTGGTCAAAGTCAAAGAGCATATCCAGATCCTAACTACTCTTCTGAATTGAAAGGTTATGAGATCAATTAATTAGTTGTCATGAGCACAGGGACATAAAAAGCCAGGAATTACAAACTAAAGTTGACAACTGTCTTCTGGAAGCACGGACTACTGAGAAACATGCAGTAATGGAGATGGGCAGCATTTTATGATGCTCAGAGTAACGTAACTGCTAGCCTTTGGGCTTTCGCTCTGAGCTCGTTTAAGCAAAGTCAAAATCTAAAAACTGGGACTTTTGTCCCCAGAAAAGATCTAATTAACAGTGGTTGCAATCCCCCACATTGCCTAACTATTGCTTCTGAGGAGCAACGCGTTTGGACTTGGCCATTCTAAGATACAAAACCGTATTTTGAAATGCACTTAATAAAACCTGGAATGAGTCTACTCAACTTGCTGAGTGCTGAATGCCTTGAAAAAATCACCATGGAGAATTCAGGGGACATCTTAGCTGGTAAGAGAACTGCTAACCGGATCTTAGACACTCATGTCCAGCACAGAAACTTGTAAGTATTGCGACTGGGAAAGCCAACATTTATACTCCTCTTGTCACATCTTAAGTTTTTAAATTCATAAATATATTATTAGAAGTCCTCTTTCTAATCTCATCTACCACTTTCTTAGAGCCCAGAATAAATTGCAATTGATCCTTCTACCAGCCAACTGAACCACAGCATTAAGGATTTCCTCTTTGTTTCCACAGGACATTCAGGCCTTTCGAAAACATGATGTCAACGAAGGAAGTGTCCCATGTTTTCCCTTACTTATCATCCATATGCTGCTAAAAATACCATGACCTCTTCAGTGGTTTCAGTTGTCTCTCAGACTCCTCAATATTCTTTAATCTTCTATTATAAACCTTCTCCAATGTTAATATAGTGCACAGTCAACACCAAAAGGTGGTTTGAATTTTTTTATTAATCTTCTTTCACATCACTGTGCTACTGAATACACAAAGTCCAGAAATTTAATCCACAAAGAAGATTCAATAAAGTGTCTGTCACCTGAATCACAGAGGTGTTTGGAACAACTGCTCAGAGAAGAGGTTAAGCAACTGCATTATGAACACAGAGCTACTCAACAGGAAAAATTGTGTGTGTTCATTAAATGAAACTTCACATGAGTTACACTTCTCCCACACAAGGTTCCAAATTGGTCTCTTACCTCCAAATGCAGAGGACAGCTGGACATAGAAGGGCTTCTGAAAGGCAGATGGAACTGCAAAACACAATAAACATGGCTATAGGAAGACAAATAAGGTTTTCGTAAGGCTAAAGCAAGTGGACTCCAGCAGTGGTGGTCGCTGTAGTCACTGAAAGGTGATGCTCAACCAGTCTACATTGTTTTCTGTTCCTGTTTAGCATCTGTGAGCTTTGGAGCAGGATGGCCTTCAGGAAAACTGCCAGAATGATGTGTCAGGAACCTTGGATACAAATGCACTGTGGCTCATAAACTTTCTGCGTTTCATGCTTCATTGTGATTTCAGTTACTCCTTGCTTTAACCCAAAAATGCTTTTTAAGATCAAGTTTTCTCTGTATATCTGTGTCATTAAAAGGAAAAGTCAGGTAAGAGTTATATTTGAATATAAATTATTGAATCAGGTAAATGAGCAACACAATGACTACTGGGCCAAGATCCTTCTCCATGTAACTACACAAGCAACATTTTCATATGTATTAGAAGCAGTTGTGATTCTAAATACACTATTTTTAATATGTATTTATTGTAAAGTTCACATCACTTTCACATGACAGAGCATGTTGGGTTAAAGAATCATAAATATGAGTTGTAATAGGAAAACACATTCGGGGGATAGTTCCCTGCTACGGGTGCTCCTTATTAGATTCAAAAATAGTTCCCTTCTAACCCTGATTCTATAGTCTGATTCTATGACTTGGTCTAGGTGATCCTGCTGTGGTGGGGGGATTGGACTAGATGATCTTTCAAGGTCCCTTCCAATCCCTAATGATTCTGTGAAATAACTTCGGTTAATGCATTTCATAGAAAGGTGTTCCAGAAAAAGTTTCTCTCTCCAGGTTCATCCTCTGGAGAACCACAGACATTTTGGAAAATTTTATCTTAAATATATTTGCAAATCAGAAAACTCAGAAAAGTATGGCACATCCCAGGAATTGACACCCCAGGAAACCAAAGCTGCTGTAGCAGACCACACTGGGAGGCTGCCTAGAACCCCCAGAGGCACAGCTACACTAGAAGCAGCTGATCAAAACAATGAAAGATGTCTTAGAGCTTAAATGACAGAATGAACACACAGGATATTTGACCTAAGGCAGAAAACAGATCAAAAACCAGTGTTAAGTCATAAAAGCTCCCGGGGTCATACTGGCTCATGAGTTAGTTGAAACACTGAATGTAATTTCAAGGATGCATCTCCACATTGTTTCCTTAAAGAAGTGTCCCTGGTTTCATGTGCAAGATGAAAGATCTTCTCTATAGAAACAAAGTCAAATTACCAACTTGCTGTTACACTTTTAAGCACATTTATGAACTAAAATGTCACAATTAGACTTCTCCATGTCAGAAGGGGAGACAGTGGGGTTTTTTTTCTTTTTCTAAAGAGACAAAAGGTAGCACTTCAATAAAAAAGAAAATCCACTGACTTTCATGAGAGACAAAGTAAAGGTCAATGAAGAGACTTTAGGTCTTCTGGGAAATAAGAAGTTAGTTCTGATCTCAGAAAGATCATCAGCGGCAGGCCTAGCCTGTTCTTCACCCTCTTGCTCAAGAAGTTTCATTTCCCCTCTTTTTCTACTTATAACAAGAGTCACTGAAAATGTAAGAAGTATTTAAACTATTTTCTACTTTACTACAACTCAAAATGGAAGAGAGGAAGAATGCCTCCACAAATAGTTTGCAACATCTGAAAGGCAACAAATAAGCGATGTGCACTCACAGAGACATACCTTGTAATCTCCTCTTCAATTTTAATCACTTCTACAACAAATACAGTAGTTCTCAGCAGTCTGCTTCTTAATCAAACTGGAGACGCATGAAACTGAAGGTGGAATACACTCAAGTTCCAGGAAGCTGGTTTGGATGGGCAAACAGAAGGGTTTGTTTGGTCTTACAGACAACAACTTGTAAGGATCTTCCTTTCTCCAGTGTGAAAGATTAACTTCTCAAGGTCATCAGAGGGATGATGCACCAGGACAATCTGAGGAAATCAAGAGCAACTGGCACAAGAGGAGGACAGGGCCAGCCCAGCTGAAGCACAGAGCTTGGGCAACAAACAGGATGAATTAAGGGCCACTGTGCTGCTGGGATGCCATGACATAGTGGCTATTACTGAAACTTGGTGGGATGATTCCCATGGCTGGCATGTAGGGAGGTGTTGCCCTCTATATCAGTGACCAGCTGGAATCAGGGGAGCTCCACCTGGGGAAGGATGATGAGCTGGTCGAGAGTGTGTGGGTTAAAATATAANCTGGTCGAGAGTGTGTGGGTTAAAATATAAGAGAAGACAGGGGACGGTGATGTTACTGTAGGGGTCTGATATAGGCCACCTGACCAGCAGAACCAAGCAGATGAGGCCCTTCACAGTCAGATAGTAGCAGCTTCCAGCTCACAGGCCCTGGTCCTCATGGGGGATTTCAACCACCCTGACATCTGCTGGAGGGACAACACAGCAAGGAACTAGCAATCCAAGAGGCATAGATGACAACTTCCTTCTTCAAATGGTGGAGGAACCAACAAGAAAAGCTGCTATGCTGGACCTTGTTCTCACCAACAGGGAAGGGCTGGTGACCAATGTGAGGCTCAGGGACAGCCTTGGCTACAGTGACCATGAAGCAGTTGAATTTAAGATCCTCAGGGCAACCAGGAGGAAATTTTCTAAGCTTATGACTCTGGACATTAGGTGTGCAGACTTTGATCGCTTCAGGGATCTGCTGGCCAAAGTATCACGGGATAAAGCCCTAGAGGGAAGAGGGGCAATGGACATCTGGTCAGTACTCGAGGATCACCTCCTCTGTGTCCAGGAGCAATGTATACCAACAAAGAGGAAAGCAGGGAAGAATGCTAGGAAGCCTGCCTGGCTGAGCAAGGAGCTCCTGGACATGGTGTCACACAAAAAGAAACTCTACAAGGAGTGGAAGGGAGGACAGCTAGAATGGGGGGTGTGTAAGGAAGCTGCTCCATCAGCTAGAGATCTGGTTAGGAAGGTTAATTTGAATTGGGCCTAGCCAGGGAGGTCAAAGGGAACACCAAGAATTTCTACAGGTATATGAATGGCAAAAAGAAGTCTAGGGAAGGTGTGGGCCCCCTCAGAAAGGATTATGTGGCTACAAGTGACATGGAAAAGGCTGAGGTTCTCAATGACTTCTTTACCTTGGTCTTCACTGCAAAGACCTCCAGCCACACTCCTGGAGCCATGGAAAATAACAGCAGGGACTGTAAGGAAGAACTTGCAGATCAGGTTCGTTATCACCTGAAGAACCTGAAAGTGTTCAAGTCCACAGGACCCAACGGGATACACCCAGTACTGAGAGAACTGGCAGATGAGGTTGCTAAACCCCTCTCTATTCTAGTCCAAAAGTCATGGCAGTCTGGTGAAGTCCCCACTGGCTGCAAAAGGGGAAAAATAATTCCTATTTTCAAGAAGGGTAGGAAGGGGGAGCCAGGGAACTACAGGCCAGTCAGTCTCACCTCTGTGCCCGGCAAGATCATGGAGCAGATCCTCCTGGAGGCACTACTGAGACAGGAGAATAGTGAAGAGGTGAGTGGGCACAATCAGCATGGCTTCACCAAGGGCAAATCCTGCCTGACAAGGCTGGTGGCCTTCTATGAACAGGTCACAACACTAACGGATGAGAGGTACCAGGTTGCATTATTTTAGATGGGCCACCTTCTACATAGTCACTGGTTTTCTTTTGCTGTTTGTTGTCCAAGCCAAATCTGCCTGGGGTAAGGCAGAAGACAGCTAGATATACTTCTCTCCCTCCATTAGAGTGCCTGAAAGTGATGAAACAACGCACACCATCAGTCCGTACCACCAGTAAATCCAAGCAAATAGTGGAAGACGTAACATACATGGAGGGTGAGCTTCTCTCCAGCTTTCTGCAACAGATTGTGAAATCTTAGTGGCTTGATGTTTTGGCAGCCATGCATGGCCATGCGAACTGCTAATCCCGGAATTTTCCTCAACACTGACAAGCAACTGAAAAAGAAGCGAGGCCATGGATTTAAATTTTAGTATCTATTTTGGTCTTGTATCTCGTTCATAAATGCACACAGAAAGTCCTCGTTGATGCTAAACCCAAAAAACTCCAGGCTTCTAAAGATCTTTTTGAACATGGCTTGATTTACCTTTCAGCTATTCCTACTGCACACATTAAAGGACTTGCCTAGGCCATTAAGCAGCTTCTCCATTTGGAAAAGTGCCTCGCGTGGGGACCAGCACAGCCCAGGCAAGTCAGAAAATAAGGAATGCCTCCCTTTCTCAAGGTGTGGCAGATAGTCATACACAAGCAGTAAAGCAGTGCCTGCACAAAACTGTGTTGTTGTCATAACAACACTCGCACAACGAGACACCAGGAGCTGAAGGGAACTGTCAGGATTCTGGAGCAAGAAAGAAATCAGTTAAATCAAATGTTTCAGGTCTATGGAGCTGCTTGGCCACAGGTCCTTAGGATGAAAAGGTGTTGGTTCTCCTTATCTGTCCAGGCTACATAAACACCTGTTACATTCACTAGAATCACCATAAGGTGCTTCTCAGTGGGAATAACTTACCACAGCTAAATTAGTCTAAAAATAACTTCCTTTTGTCTCTGGGAATTAGAATTTTGTGATCAACTTAAAGCAAATCTAAATGTCATCCTTGGTCTAACTGCAAACACATTTCATTTGGTTTTCTTTGAAAAACCAGCAAACATGCAACTAATGCAGGTTGCACATTTCACAAGGCCATAATAAAATCTGCTGATTTTCAAGAGAAACAGGTAACAATCTCTTGTCAAATTGTAAACAGGAAATACACCGAAGCAGTACATGACTTATCTGTGGAACAAGTTGCTGCTAACTACTACTGAGGTCAGAAATTCAGTGGAATTCCAATATGGAAATTTTGTGGGAGTGACTGCAGCAATCCAGACCATCACAAATGGATAAAATCTTTGTGCTTTAGGGCTCCAGCAAAGCACTAACAGATGGAAGTCTGTTAGGGCTGTGCTCTGCACACAAGTTATTTTGTGAACTTGAGCTCTAGGCTTTAGCAGTTTCCTCTGGAACATGCAGCTATTTTCAGTGGTTTTTCAGAAGAAATGATCACACTCATTTACAGCAAATACTGGGCTTCTAAGGAGTCAAGTACCCAGCTCCCTAAAACTTCTAAATCCTGGGAGCAGTCTTACAAATATAACTTCCACAAGCCAGTCTAGGTAAGTTATATTACTCCTACTTACAGATTTAGCCCAGCCTTAATCACGCATGTTCAAATAGCTCAAAACCTGTATAGAGTATTTCTAATCATCAGACAGAAATGAACACCCAGATACACCTGAGTAATGCATGGAGACTGAGAAAACCATTTCATCAGTGAAGTGAGGAAACAGTAATAGTCATCTATTTTCACTCACAGCCTACAAGGCAGCACTTACTGGAGGCGCACATTAACGCTGCTATCTGTGTGTTAATGCAGCCATCAATTCAGTTCTAGTTAAGGGCTGGAAATGAAAAAAATGAACTAGTGAGGTTTTGTAATTTCAAAACAGGGGAACTGAACACTGAGGGTTACTTGGAAATCACTCACAACTACAGCACACTACTGGTCCCAGTGATGCTGCTTTTCAAAATTACGGGTCCTTTTGGAAAAGTGTTTCTCATAATCACCAAGGAGCTGTTCTAGGACAGACTCCCTAGCAGCATCCTCCCACAGTCACTTTCCATTAGAAATACTGGAACTGTCTGTATTACATTTGAGACAATACTCAGACTGTGTCCTTGCCAGACACACAAATAAATGTCCAAGGCCTGCGGTTTCTCCTGGAGTACCTTCAGCTTGCTTTAACGTCCTTCAGGTGTAGCTACAGATGATGCTGTTAAGGAGCTACATTGATAAAAGACACACAGCCAAAGAGGTGACAGCCCTTCTCACCCTTCTCAGGATCTTCCTGGGCATCACTGCTTACAGAAATGCCAGGCAAGGAAAGAGGAACTTTTCAGAATTTCAGCAGGAGTTCAGAGGCTACTTGAAATCCTCTTTCCACACTGCATCAGGAGCCCTTTTGCTCACAATACTAACTCTGCACATTCCAGAGAAGTATTTCTGCATCACATCCCGTTGGGACTTGCAGGAACAGCACACTAGCCACTAACTCCACAAGCTTTCCAGTGTTGCCCCTCTAACTTAATTCCATCCCCATTACCTGCTCTACTGAGATTTTATTCCACACAAACACCTTCCCCCCTGCAGAGGAATGACAGGCACTTTGATATGTATCTGTGGTATAAAAGAGAGTTTTGCCACAACCTAAGAACTGACAGCACTCACAGTCAATCAGTTCTGTCATCATTTGAGATAATGTATTGGTCAGCAGTCACTGTTGTGTGACAGTGCTAACCCTGGGCAGCACTGTAGCTGTCCCTGAGCATAACACATCACATCCAAGAGTTGTACTGTAACACGTGGGAGGGGGAGGAGAAACGGAGGCAGCACAAGCTCCTTATCAGAACAAACCCTCCTACAAGTCACACAAAACTGAGAGCACCGCGTTCACACAAGCTCTTTGCTTGCTGGAGTGTATCCATGGTAACAGGTCTCTTTCAAAAATCACAGCATACATCTACACACTTATTTCACATTCCACCTAAAACAGGAACAGAATCGAGACCACTGGAGTATCTGCTCCGTTGATCTGGTTCTACTCCAGCTACCAAAGTGCATGACAAGACAGAAAAGCTCCCCCCACCATGTAAACTGCCCCAAACCATACAGCTGTAATTCTGGGCTCCTCTGTTCTTTGACAACAGTATTTATAGTCCTGCAACATGAAGATGAGCCCCGGGGGATTGTGAGTATTTTGAATGCATTGTTATGTACCACTTACCAACATCTGACTGGCAATTTAACATTTGATGGATGAAAAAGATTCGGTTATATGAATAGTAAGAATGTTTTATTATATCAAGAATATGGAACATAGCATTTTCTCAGGAACCTTGACAGAGTTACTACCTTTTCTAATCCAATTTTCATCAAAAGGTTCTTAAAAGAAATATATTAGGTATTTTTTTTTTAATTTGTAGACCTTTAAAAGAAAACTACAGTTGCATTTCAACTTCTCTATAACAATATAAGGCTCTCAATAACTTAATTTGCCATTCTTAGATAATTGGTATGATTTCTTTTAAAAGCTGATCAGCTCACCCAGATCTACATGCCTCAGCATGAAAACAAATATCCCAAACAACAACATGTAAAAATGATAATAAGACACTTAAATGTCTGAATGAACTGAATTGGGATGGTGTTCCAACAAAACAGAACATGTGATTTCATTGTAACGTCATTAGAACTCTTGGTAAGTGTAAAAGGAGAAAATGAAACGATTTCTGCTTCTGAAGCAACTGCCCTCTATACTGCCTTTTGTTCTCTTAAAACAGCAGGACCATTGTCCCAAAGCCAAAGTTCTAAACCCAGCTCCTTCCTAACAACTGCATGGCTTCATTGCGTGGCATTTGCTGGCATAAGCCCTCTCACACTAGACTCTGCTTCTGCTCTTTGCTTCATCATATCAAAACTCTCTTTAAAATAAAGAGGAAAGTAGACTGGTTCAGGTTTGAAGCTAACAAACAAGCAAAAGATCCAATCCCATAACTCAACCCACAGGGGATATGGAATTGCTGTTCTTTGAGGGATTTATCCTCCCTAGTATCTATTTTCTGCTGCTTTTTAGAATTCAAATTCAGTTACAGCACCAGAAAAAAGCAGACAGACATGTCCTTGGAAACCACACAAGCAATACCACTAAACATTTTTCATGCTGTCTTTAAAAAGACTGGGGTAACACTGGCCTGGAACCAGGTAAAACCTATGGAAATCTCCTCTCAATCCCATTTTGGCATCTTTGAAATCTTACGTATCATCTTTGGGAGAGTACAGATGGAGTTAATTGCCATTTTTTCAGTTGCTATGTGAGCGAAAAAGCTAATATACATCCAGAACGGCTCTTGCATGTACAAAGAAAGATAGAAGCAGCTAGCTCTCTGCAGAATACAAATGGAAGGCCCAAGTAACATTTTATTTTTCATATTGTATTTAATTCAAATGCTTAAAATTTGGAAATTTACAAATTCTGTTCGTTTTACAGCACTATCTCTCTAGCAGCTAGAGATTCTTTCTTTCCAACATACACAGAATCTCCAATACAGGATTTGACATATTTTATACTTACACAGTCCAAAGGGAAAATAGACAAAAGCTTCTTCTGCTTGGAAAAACAAACAGGAAATCTCAGTAATCTGAAAGCAACTGCAGCAGCTGCCACATTGTCCCTTGGCCCTTTTGCCCACCACCTTGGTACAGGCTAGCTGTACAGATCAGCAGTGATGTCTCACTCACAAAGGAACGTGGCTCATTGCTATTTTACCTGCAAAGGCACTGCACGGGGCTTTCTTATCAGAAAGGCTATTATTTCTCTTCTTTACCTCGTTGATAACACTCTAAACATCACCACTAGTTTGGGAGGAGGAATCAGTCTGGTGTCCAAAAGTCAAGGCCTAAACTCCCAAATGGTTTTGTCTTTCAGAGTTGCCTAAAGAGTAACATAGAAAGACGAACTATGGGAATACAGAAGGAAGCAGAAAAGGAGAATTTAGAAGGCTTGGAAGTGTATTTTAATGACACAGACTGTAGATAAGGGTAAATTTGACTATGAATTCAGGGTAGGCTCAAAGATCCAGGCAGTGTCTGAATTCTGACAGGTTTGCCGATAGCTCAGCCTTGCTGTGCAGAAGGCAATGACTATTTTATGTCATTTCTTTTGAATATTCTTACTTGGAGTCGGGTCTTTTCCACTAATAAAAACCACCACCAAGTTACTAGAAAAGTATGTACGTGCTGATAAATATTGATGAGAACCTAAGACAGAAATCTTACTACATTGACCAGTCCTGTTAACACTAACAAGTTTAGGTGATCCTGCTGTTGCAGGCGGATTGGACTAGATGATCTTTCGAGGTCCCTTCCAATCTGTAATGATTCTATGATTCTATAACAAGCTGTCAGACTGCTGGCCTGTGAACCCAGATACCTTCCATTGCCTTGCAAGTGAGGAAGGATGTTCTCAGCACGGCACACAGCACACAGCTCACAGCACACAGCACACAGCGCACAGTGCACAGCACAGCTCCAGCTGCACACTATGGCCAGATCAAAACATCGGGTCCATTGAGGAACAAGTCAATGGCCTCTTGATGTTCAACTAGAATCAAAGACTATGTGAGTTTGTCCTCAAATAAATGAAAAAAATTAATCCACATCTCTCCAGTAATCATTTGCAAGTAATATGAAGTAAGCAGAGCTATGTGAAGACTATTTGTTAATTGAAACGTTTCCCCATGATGTAGAACTTTATTTCCTACTGAAATACAACAGCTTAGCCAGGTCTATTCATGATGACTCAATGAAAACGCCAACTTTTGAGCACAAAATATTCCAAATAAACACTTGCCAAAGCATTCACATATAGAAATGTAAAAAGCCAAAGTAAAAGGGACAAAACCTAAAGTAATTCATATTTTCATTAAAATGATGGAAAGGTGGAACGTTATTAAACTGTTAATGCCCTCTACTCTGCAGACACACAGATCATGTTCCATCAGCCTTTAGGGGCTGTGAAGGTCACATGTGCACTGATGTTTTCTTCTCTACTGAAACCTTTCGGAAACACCATCCGACATAGACGTTTGGCTTACTGTGGGTGCTGAAATTTCATTCACATCCTCCTGTAAACAATTTAACAGCAAGTTACCAATGCATTTGCATCCCACAAAATCACCTTAGCAACCCCTGCAAAACATCTTCATCCTTTAAAGGCAACAGTCATAGCGAGATTTGCAAAATCTTCAGAAGAAAAATAAAAACTCCAGTAAAAATAAAACCAACAAAAGCTTTTTGGTTTGCCACACAGAACCTTCTAATGCCTAAATGAGAGATCAATGTTTTGAGAAGCTGTTTTTTCTCTCCAAGACATGGTGCTGCCTAACATGGCTTTAAAATTATCCAATTAGATCAATGAGGAATTCACCCACCTGAGTGTGCCCAAGTGAAGTTTAAGGACTTTCACAAGCTATTTATCTTATCTTCCCCACCACATCCTCTGGGCCAAGTCTAGGTTTGGCCCCTGGATAACAATTTTCATAGTTCCCCTGGGTAAAGAAGATGAAATTTGCATACAATATCAAAAAAGCTAAGGCAAACTTGATAATGAAACTGTTACTTTCCAGTTCTCTGGAAGCCTGGAACATTTGTTTAAAATATGGGAGGTAAGTTATTCACCTCTCAAATGGAATTCCAGGAAGGAATTCAGATCCAGTGAGCTGAGAATGCGACTGCCACCCTGCCAGGATAAGCCACTCTTCTGACCATCCAGTTATGCACTGGTCAGAGCAGGGAAAGCATTTGACAGGGGAAGATATGTGACTCTTCCAAACTTCACATGTGAATCAGGATTTGCAGACAGCATGAGCTTTGCTGCTCCTCACCTGTCCGCTCTATGTGAGGTAGACCTTAGGCTGTCGTGCCAGCAAGCCAGGGTCTTGATGACAAGACCCTGGATGTCCATCCATCTGTGAGTAAAACCCACCTTTGCTTGGTGTCCATCACTTCTTACCCGGTAAAATACATGAAGTGTCTGAAGTGCTGCAGTAGCTGCTGAAGATGTGAGCCACTAGCTGCCAGCTCTGCCCCCATCATGCTGCCTCTGACCACAAATGACAAGTGATTCACCAGTCAGATTCTTTTCCGTCCCTGTGCTGCTTCTGGAGTTATCTCGGTTGCTGTGATTTACAGGAAGATCAGTCACTTGACTTTTCATTCTGGGAGGGAGGGCAGATGCCTGTGCAAAGGCCAGGCTGGTCAGGGCTCTGCCTATGGCAGTGGGTTGGAACTACATGAGATTTAAGGTTCCTTCCAGCCCAAAGCATTTGACAGTTCTGTGATTCTTTAAAAATAAACAGAGCAAAGCCAAGAGGAACAGATGCAGGTGGGCAGCTGAGACACCGAACCCTTGCCTTAGGGCATGAATAAGTATTATCCAATGAGTAAGAGTCAGTATCTATCTCAGTGTCATAGAAAGTCACCCAGACCATGAAATCCCCATGTTTGGTGTAAAAACGTGGCATTTGATGCGTTTTTCTTTGAAATGTGTTAAATCTCCATTAGAGAGGTTGGGGGAGCACTTGGGCCTTATTGGCCAGGAGGAATCATGCCATTGCACTCCTGCAGAGAGCAGGACATGTGGATCCCACAGCTCCTAATGTCTCATCCATGGCGAACTGCAGGCGTCGCAGGGATCTTTGCCATGGTTGGCCTGTGAAGTCAGCCTCCTCTCTAGGAATAAGAAGCCTCCGTAGCTGCAATCCAGGGCTGCCCAGCTGGCTGCAGCTCCTAGCAGTGCCCAGGTGGGAAGGACTCTGAATTCCTGGGGTCATGGGTTTGAGCCGCATGCAGGACAGCATATCTTGAGACAGTCCCATAGGCTTACCCTGCTCCAGCAGAGGGGGTTGGACTTAGATGATCTTTCCTGGTCCCTTCCAACCTGTAACATTCTGTGATGCTGTGTGCATCTGTACACAGTTAAGAAGAGGTGTACTAATCACAGGTGGGCCCATGCTCTGCCTGAAAATAACAGGTTCGAAAAGATGGGGCAGGTCACTCAAATAGATGTGCTTCAATTATATATCTAGCTAAAAAGCCTGCTTCTGCAAAGGTCTGAGCAGTACTTTGAAGTCAGAAGGATGAAAGGGCGTTCAGCATCCGCCAGCCTAAGGGCTCTGGTAGAAAACGAGCAAAGTACCCAGTTCCCTCTGGACCCAAGCTGGTGCCTGCTGCAGGGATTCCCCCAGCCCTGAGCTTAAGGCTTATCCAAGGAGCAAGCACTGAGGGGATGGGCACAGGGCTTCCAATGTCCTTCATACAGTTGATGCTGTGCTGTTGGACCAGCCCATAGTTCATCCCAGCACTGCTGCACAGGGTCACTGTTTGGTTGCTCAGCTGTAACGGGAACCTCTGTGAATAATACTCTGTTTCTTGTGAGTCACAATTACCAAAGGGCTTGACTTGCCTCCTCTATCATCTCATTCCCTATCTTCTGGAATGCGGAAACACATCATAATTACCCTGAAAGCAGCAAAGGGAACATGAGCAAGGAAGAAGCCGGTCTCTCTTCCTTATAATTCTATTGCATTGGTTTTTGTTCAGCAACCCATGAATTACTGTTACCACAAAAGACGCACTGTTATCAGCTTTCAATTAAAGCCTTCCCAGAGAAACATTCAAATTGTATTTGGGCACTAATACACAAGGAATACTACTTTTGCAATGTACTTTAGAACCACTCTGAAAAATTCTACAGTTTTATTCCTTTCTAAGTAGATTTTGGGAAGAGAGTAATTCTACTCTAGTAAAGGCTATTAAATAGAATCACAGCATAAATGTAACACATCATGATCCAGCTCAACTTTTATGTCTAGTGCAAACGTGAAAACCTAAGCACTGAACAGCTGATGGAAAGCAGACGTGTTACGTCATGACCTGGTTTTATACTACTGAATTTTCTTATTTCCAAGCAATCATTTGTCTTTGAATTTACATTTACATTCTCAGTTTTACCTGCAGCAAGAGCCCATTGATAAAAAACTCTGTGAGAACTTTCCAAGAGTTACAACCTTGTGGAAAAGTTAATGTGCCTCTGCAACTGAATTTACTGTATTTGGAGTTTGCTTTTTTTCCTTCATATATATCTTAAACTTGTTTATTTTTCTGTGGTGGACAATCACTCAGTAAATTAGACTGCAAAAGGGGAAACAGAGAAAATGTGGGGCTGGGAGTGCAGTTAAGGATGGAAGCACACAGTGTGTATACTTCATCGTGTCCGCAATTCGCATCTGGTGAAATTTGAATTAATAAATCCTAGAAACTGATCGAGCACTACACTCTGAAGTAGGAGCAGTAAATGCATGCTGTGATAGTGTCAATACAGTGCCATTGCCAACAAAATCATAACTATTCAGCTCTCAAGTGCTGCAAGGTCTTTTGTGTTTTTCGTGCCACAAAACTATTATTTTTCAGTATTATTTCTTCAGACTGAAGAAATCAAAGGAAGGGCTCTGCACACTGACAGTAAAGCAGCAACAGCTCCAAGGACTCACAGTTGGTTAATAGAATCCACATTTCTATATTGTCTCGTCTATCTCTTTATCTGCTTATTAAAGCTGTGAGCAAAATGCACCAATTAAACACAGAGTGCTAATTGCTGGTGCCCAACCTCCGTCCCAAATGCTGCTGTTCGCACCAGGTGAGCGGCACCCAGTTCTGGCGCATTCTGCTGCAGACAGAAGCAAACAATTCCTAGCAAAGGATTTAAATAAAGATTGCTTCTTCATTCCATTTATCTTGAATTCCTACAGCAACAAACTCAGAGTATTTCCTTTGCTTAGGATTAATGTTGCTCCCAAACGATTTAGGACATCCCTTTCAGGATATTTAGAATTACTCTTTGACACAAGACCACACAATATTTCTTTGGGTCCGCTGGCTGGATAAGCTTAGCTCCTCTTTGCAAGGAAAGTTCAGATAAATAAAAAAACCCCAAACCCTCCCAGAAACGCTTCCAGTATTTTCTTTAACATTCATTGTAGTTCATTGTAACAGCCAAATCTCACATATTGTTTTATCTCAGAAAATTAATGTAAAGAATGCAAAGAACAGCAAAGAAGCAAAATAGAGGGAACAGTTACACCAAACTGGCATGTCCAGGGCCACCAACTGGACTGAAACACTGTCCAAACAGATCATGCATCTTCCAGACTATCTGCAGCTAGACCACCAAGTAAAAAGGCATAGCCATGCAGACATCTGCCCCTGACCCCACACCATCCCCATTTCTCAGAGACTAGGAAGAACCAGCTATCTTCCTGGGTTCCTGCGTTCTGAAATAATTAGAAACTGTGTGCAAGAAGGCTTGGTCCTATTACATTGCTTCTGCTGTTTATGTTGTAGGCTTTTTCTGCAGAAGGCACACAGCCAAGATTGATGGGGTTATCCCAAACCTTCCAGAAGAGTGGCCGCAGCACCAACGCGCACCCCGCGCGTGGGGTTTGGAGGAGTCCAAGTGGAGAGGCCGTGGCCTCTGTGTGGGTTCCCATCTAATAAAGGGCTTTAACCATGACACACCCCCCTGCCTCCATTCCCCGCACCCTGTACACCTGGTAAAATAAATCTCACAAGCTCCAAGATGACCTTGTCCGATCACATTGCCACCTCAACATTTATTTGGATTTTCCTCTGTTTTTAAAAATGTCCCTCTTCCAGACTAGAGCAGTCCCCACATGCTCCCTGTGGGGACAGGCTGAGGAAGCTGGGGCTGTTCAGCTTGGAGAAGAGAAGGCTCTGGGTGAACCTTATAGCAGCTTTCAGTACCTTAAGGGGCTACAAAAGACATGGACTTTCTACAAGGAACTCCAGTGATAGGACGAGGGGAATGGTTTCAAGCTAAAAGACAGATTTAGATGAGATCCGAGGAAGAAATTCCTCCCTGTGAGGGCACTGAGGTACTAGAACAGGTTGCCCAGGGAGGTTGTAGCTGCTCCATCCCTGGAAGTGTTCAAGACCAGGTTAGATGGGGCTCTGGGAAACCTGGTCTGGTGAGAGGTGTCCCTGCCCATGGAAGGTTGTTGGGACCAGATGATCTCTGAGGTCCCTTCCACCCTGAACCTGTCTGTGATTCTGTGAATCTGACAAACCCAACTCTGCTGTGGACACATGTTTTCTGCAATACACCAGTGAACTCTCATTAATTACCCAGAAGTGACAACTTTTTCTCAAGCACAAGAAGCCTGTTCAGAGCCGGAAGAGGTTATCACAGCAATGATCTCACAATTAAATTACACCACAGCAGTTCCTGGGTCAATTCCCTGTGTAAACACAAGTTACTGTCTTAAGCACAGCACGGACGCCGTGAACAGGAACCAACACGGCAGTGATGACACGGCTCTGCTGTGCTGGAAGATTGGTAATGAATACATTTAAGAGGAAAAGAGAATAGATTTTTGTAGCTGTTACATGTTGGTCTGCCTGTAGCAAAGAGGTTATGAATGGAAAATGAGGGTGGATCCTGCTCCAGACTGAAAACTGCAGTCTTCCTTCCAAGAGATAAAGTTTATGAGAGGAGTAAACCACAGCACTTTGTAGTGGCAATCTGTTATTGTATTCTACTAATAAATACACAGAAAACTAGAGCGTGCACAGCCTGGAAGTGGTAACTGCTCTTCACAAAACAGGCAATTTCCATTTTTTTATCAGTCAGGTCTTCTCACACTTTTCCTTATTAGGTTACCACCGGATCGTTAATTTAATTGCTGCTAGCTTATCTTCACTGCTCTAAACTAAATGTTTCGGATATCACGGTAACAACTTCCTCCAGTTTCTGTTTCCTTAATCCACTCACCACAGAGATGTTTTGGAACTTGCTTTCAGTTACTGTGCCTGGACATCATTAGTGGCATTGTGCCTCAAAATGATCACAGCCCCCTGTCCTGTCTGTGAAGGGATATCTCAAAACAAAACACGGACATGCCTCAGGCTTTGATCAGTCTTGCCTTAAGGAAATCTGAAGAAAACCTGTTGACTGGGTACAGGTCAGAGGGAGCATGGAAGCGTAGCTGTAAAATCGGTCACTGCACGGCATTAATGGTCATCATGTGCACAACTGCCAGCAGTGGTTGCTTGGCCCAAAGATAAATATACATGGCAGGAAGAGTTTTCAGTTTTTCTTCATTTTATGCTGATGGCAAATGAGTCAAACTCCATTAACTCTGAAGGAATCTCTCCTGAGTTCACCAGGAGGCAAGTGGCAGGACAGCAGATCTTGTACATGTGGACTGCAACCTTCAGATTGAAAAAAAAGCTTGAAAATAACCTGACCTCATTAATGCCTGACCTCATCAGTAATAATTAACAAACATATTAGGAAATCTTCTGCTTCTGTTACCTAGTGCAGTTGTTTGCTTCTTCTCTGCAAATACTGTTAGTACCCTAATGACTTAATGTGCCTCAAACCACAAGTTTAGAGTTATCCCTCGTGAACTTTATAAAAATTTGAACATAAACCTACACACACACTTTTTTGCTAACCACTGAAAACTTCTGGTAGTCAGTTCTCCTTCCTGTGTACCACTGATGTATTTTCCTGAAAAAAGCCAGAGAACAAAACTCCTTCCTCCAGTCTTGGTCTCGTTCAACACACACCTCAACAGGCATCTTCTACAAAGTGAAAGCTCTTGAGTGCAACTTAAGAATCCTGTCGCCTCTGCATTTAGCATATTTATCTGAACAAAAAAATGTAAATAGTTGTACAATAAAACTGAAAAATATTGAGAATTTTGAATACGGAATAAGTAAATATATGTCTAATAAGTTGCTGTTTAGACTCCTGTGGCTCGCTCTGTTGCTGGAGAAGTGGGAAAACTTCTCCACTGTATGTTTCTGTGCTTCCCTCATTTCCTAGCTTCCTTGCATTGACTTCTCTTTGTTTTAGTTTTTCCTCGGCCCCCTGAAGGATCCAGATTTATATCTTCATCTTCTTTTCTACTTCCTTCTTCTTCCTCCTCCACTCAGCTGCAACCCCAAACCCTATCATTCCTCAGGCTGAATCCCCAGTCCACTGGTCTGTCTTTGCTCATCTCCTGCTCTCCCACCCTCACCAACTCTTGGTTAACACCCACTGTCCTTTTCCTGACCTAAGTTTGTAACCTCTTAATCAGCTCTGATTCCACTTTCTCCATTTCTTCTTACAACCAAGCATTAGCTAATTCCCACCCTCATTCACATCATCTCTCAAAAATTTATCCTCCTGAACTTTATTGCCAAAATTATCCCCAGTGTGTTAATTTTTTGCCTCATTCCCTGCAGCTCCCTTCCTACATGAATCATGGCCACACCATCTCTTCTTTCAGTGCAGCCAAAATGCAGCTGCAAAATTATTTTGGTTTTTTGCCTTTCTCTGCTTCCTCCAAAGAACCAGCAAGATTCTGTGTGATAGTGATGCCTTCCTTACCTTTTACTTCCCAACTTGCAACGTACTGCAAAATAAAGTAATAAAAAAGGAGAGTAAGTAACACACACATGCAGACACACTCTTGGAGTCCCTGCTCTTAGCCAGTGCTGTTGTTCATCAGCAAGAACGAGAACCATCCCCACATGATACCCATGTTCCAGGTCCATATGTTCCAGTATAGGTGTGGGGAAGAAATATTTAATGGCAAAGAAAACTCCACAGCAAACCCTCTTAGTTTCACCATGAAACCTGGAAAATAACTTACGTTTCTATCAAAGAGAAGTTTTACTGTTTAAACTTTGTATTAAGTTCAGGTCGGTCTCTAGAAGAAGATATCAAAATCTGTAATTGAAAACCATTGAAACGAAATGTTTGTTTTAAAAATTATTTCTCAGCCAACCTCTTTAAGGAATTCAACCCAATTTTTTTCAGTGAACAAACTGTTCCCATAAAACTAATAAATCTGTCCCAAGTCAGATTCTCTGATGATGTTTCATGAGATTTTTGCCTGGAATAGACTCGGTTAAAAGCACTGGAGCCAAGCACAGGGGAAAGACCGTGTATTCTCTTCTTAAGGAACTCCCATGGCATTGGAAATGAGAAACAGGCTGGAGGAAAAAGAGGTAACAGCGTTTGTGTCTCCTTACTGCTGAGCTGTTACCATCAACGATGCTAACCACTTAACAGGGATTTGATCAGGGGAAACAGCTATTGCACATCCTGTCGTGGTACCTCCCAAGGAACTTTTAAACTAACTCACATTTCCTCTTCCACTTTTCATGCTGTTTAACATATATGATTAGGTCAGCTGCCTTCCTCAGTTTACTTCGTGGTCGGTGAGGACGTTTGGCTGCTGCTAAAGGGAGTCCCAGGGTGTTGGTGAAGCACAAAGCCAGCCAGAGCCAGGGTCCCACTACTCACCCACACAGCTCTGCTGCCCATTTGTAATGCCAAGAGTGCTGCAGAAGGAGACAAAGGATGGAAAAGTAAGAATTAGCTGGAGGCCAGACCTACAGGCCCGCAGGCTGATTCACAGAATCACACAATCACAGAACATTAGGGATTGGAAGGGACCTTAAAAGATCATCTAGATTTCATACAATAAAGCTGTCTGGAATGGGCTTTCATGCACTGAATTAAGTTTTAGGAATTCTGTCCTTTATTTCAACCATATTTAGCCTTCCAAATATTCTGCATCAATCGGGGTTTTTATCCTCAGCCCTTTCTGAGATGTCTAGAGCAGGATGAGTCTGCCTGCTTTTTCCTGCTCTTGACTTAAACATGAGTTCAGTCTATATCACATTCTTCCCAAGAAGCCCTCGTTATTTCTGCCATAACCATACGCGTGAACAGCAATTTGTGCCTTTCTTCAAGGACAGCTGTGTTTTATAACAACTGACTGTGCTCTCCATTCACTGCAAGGACATTTCCTCTCTGCAAGACTGAGATTTATATGAATTCATCCTTTTTTAAAGCTCTCTGAGCTTCTCACTATTATCTCTAGCAACACAAAACATTCCCAACAATATTTTATTACATTCCTGTATCACATCTGTTAAAGATGGGTCTGTTTAACATTAACTTTCTTTCTAATTTATACTCCTAGTTACCACTAAATCCCACCTGTTTCTAAAGGCATTGTCCAAATGCCTCTTAAACCCTGACAGGTTTGGGGCATCAGCCAGCTCTCTAGGAAGCCTGTTCCAGGGTTTGACCAGCACCTTGGTAAAGAAAAGCTTCCTCGTGTCCACTCTAAAACACCAAATAATATTTACCGGCCACTCCACAGTCTCTGGGTGTTTTTTCAGGCAGGTGGGTGACTGGCAAGTAAGTTCAGCTGAGTGCTCAGATCCACCGGTGAAAGATTTCTGGTTTTCTTAAGCTATTCTTAGCCCTTAATTATTTGCAACTGAATTTGAGCCATGAGTTGGTATTTCATGGTGAAGCAAATATAAACCAACTACACATGACATGATGAAGGAAATGTAAGGCTTCTTGTTCATACTGGTTTTCTGTCTGTCTGAAGGAAGCACAGACATAAACCGGTTTCATTCCACAGTGATTATTTCCAATAATGTTAAAATTATTTACAGTAATATTTACAATAAACTGGATGGATTTCCCTTTCCATATAAAAGAACAAGGGGTTCCAGCAGCAACCACAACTGAAGTCAAGCTCCTCTCTCTCACATGTACTTAAGGACTGTTTATGTTACAGAGCTACAGAGCCATAACGAATTAGAATCTTTCTCAGCAGGATCTCAAGCCAACATCATCAAAATAAAATGACACTACAAAAAAAACCAAAAATTACCACACTTCTGTCCTAATGCTAATTTTAAATTCTTAGGACAGGAACAGACATTTAAGCTGTATGGGAACCAGTAACAAAAACTTTCTTCTTTGAAATGTTTTTTGTAACCTTTGCATTTAAAAAACAGAGTGACTGTGGTTCTGAGACTTCATGGGAAGGGGAAGAGATTTTACACTCATCTAATCCTGCCTAAACACCACAGTCTCAATGGGGAAATGAGCTTGCCTCACTTGAGATGTTGGTGCCGGTCTACTAGAAATACATGGCTTAATTTTTGCTTTATAGCAAAGAGCATAAAATCTGTATTGAAACGTTCTTTGACAAAACACACCTTTGAATTTGAAACTGAGGAGTGCTTTAAAGTGTTTTTTCACTTTTCGTGTCATAAACAGGATAAGAGGTTTTCTTAAACTGTTATTAGTAATAAAACCAACACTCAGTACATGTATTTTTATTCTCTTGCATTCCTCTCCAGCAGATCCCTTTTATGCTGAGGCAGGAATTTGAATAAAATAATTTTGTTATAGAGTGTGCTAGAGTATTAGCAAACTAGCACATCCTGCTGCCTCATATGGCCAGGTTTTCTTAAGAAATGTCCAGGTTTTTATTAAGTTTAAAGTGAAAGATCTTTCCATAAAGCTTGGAACAGAGCAAACTAACCTCACTGAGCTTTTTTTTGGCACTCGTAGTGCCTTTTGAAAGAGTATTATTGTCTGGAGGCTTTTATAACCTTTAAAACATTTTAACAACAATTAGACATGCCTTTCTTAAAATAAAATCTCTCTTGCTCCATTCAGCTGCAGGAGTGCTGAGCTCTCTGTTTCCATCAGCACAGCTTCTGCCTTGAGCAGTAATTAAGACTAAAACCCCAGCAAGGCAGCCTGTGCTTGTGGATCGCTGCTCTCTGCCCTGTTGGTCCCTCGCTGTCAGAGGCACTGGACACCTGCCATGTAAGGGGGCCTGTGCAAGTGGCATGAACCTTTTTAATGATTACCCAGTACCAAATTTCTCGAGGTAATTTCACCAAGATCCTCCTGTTGAAACCTGTAAGTGTGGGGAATACATCGGCTTGAAAGGCTCCAACTGATAGAGACACAGAAACCAGCAGTACAGGTACAACAGACAGACACTAATGGCTTCATTATTAGGCTACTATAACCTCCCAAGCCTTGCAAGCATTTCCATTTTATTAGGTATTTAGTATTTTTAACATCTGGACAGATTAGCTCCTGAGACTACACACAGCCTGATGATAAGGAATTAAATTTTACTTAGTAAAAAGTGTGTTTTTCATTTACCTGGCTACAAGCAACCTTCCAATCTCCTTAGGGAAAGTCTGTAACGATCAAGAAAAGTTATTAAAATTGCCAAAACCCACCGATTTCCGAAACAACATAATGAAGAGGATCATGGAGACCCAGGTGGTGGGGAAATTTAATCCTCCACTGTCATTGCTGTAAAAAGGATCAGCCTTCTCTGTGAGGTCTGATGCTTCACACTTTTGGCCTCTGATTTCCCCAACCAGATTCTGTACTCGGTGGCAGTTGATGGTGTCTGTAGTGTGAGGGAGCTCACAGTGTGCAGGGTCTGCTAAGGCTGGGAAGGGAGGGATACACAGGGGTGGGGGATATTCCCAGCCTTCCAGTGCTGCCAATGGGCGAGTGGCCAAAGCTGGGAACCTAAGAACCTCCAGGAATTAGAGGAGTTGAAGAAAGAATCAGCAGTAGCAGAAAAGCTGGCTGAGTTTTTATCTTTTCATCTTTTTGATGTAAAAACAGCAAACAAATGGGGAGAAATCACAGTAAAGCAGAGATATAAGAGAGCTCCATAAACAGAGGTGAAAACACAGCAAACTGGCCATAGGAGCTGTGGGATGTGCATTGGACATGAAAAGACACCTTAACGAAAGTTCTTTATGTTTGAAACAAGAGAGAAGCTCAGAAGATTAAAAATACACCTAGAAGATAAATGACAGAAGGATTAAGATGTGACAGAGGAGTGAATGAAGATGCTATACAGAAACCTCAGGAACTGCAGGTACATCCTGAGACAAGGAATCATCTACAGAAACATCACCACAACGAAAAAAGAGCATTAATCTTGATTGTAAGCAGATTGTGCCTTTAAATTAAAAGTTAAAACAAATGAGCAAACACATGCCTGTAACTAAACGTTTAATAATAGCTACAAATGAAATATTCTTGATATAAACCTGGAAAATTCATCTTTCAGTTATGTCTACTTCAGCAAAATTCATTAGCATGGAGCTGGGACCTGATCCTGCCGCAGACAGCATCAAATTCCCAATTTGGTTCTTGCTGTCTCCTGAGTGTTCTGAGGGTGCATTCATTTCACTTCCAGTAGCAGAAATCGGTCTGTTTTACATAACATTAAAAATAAAGCTGCCAGAAGGCATGCTGATTAGAGAAAGCAAAGATAAACAGCAGCCATCAGATCCAAACTGAGGCCAGGGAACTGAGATCTCATGTTTTCCCGGTCTCCTCTGCTGCTGCCTGGCTGTCAGAAGCTTCTGAAGCAAACATGGGCATTGGGATGTCCCATCTGCTCCAAGAGTAACCAATGCATCTACAGTCAAAACCTGCAAAGCTCACTGTGCTGTACCGAGTGCTTTGTTGAGGCCAAAGCAGGTTTCTATGTGACTTTACAGACTACAGCCACAAACAAGACAACACTGATTTGTTTGAGAAGCAGATGGCACAGGCAAAGAGAAACCAACAATCCCCCATCTATGATTTGTAGCTTTACACCTCCAGGAGAATCGGGGCAGGGAAATGCAACAGCAAGCACTTCTATTGGCTTATGTGTGTTCCTAGAACGCCCTGCGTTGGTCTGGTCAGATTCATAAATACAACTGTTACACGCTGTAAGTTCTCCAGGAATTTTAATGTTGTCTCATTTATGAGATTCCAGAGTCACAGGCCTCAAAAGGCAGAAAGGAGATTTCAGGGGACACAGCTTTCCCCGGTTCTGCTTCCATGAACTCTGAGTGGGAGATCTCTGAAGACCCTATTCCCATGGTCACAGCATTGGGTGTCCTAACGCTGACCAAGCTGCTCCTGCCAGCTCCTATAGAACGTCTGTAGTGGGACTGTCAACAGAACAAACTGGGATTTAAACAAATGAAAAATTAAAAAAGGATGGGGAAAGGGAACCCTGCAGCTACTCGATTTACAATACGTAGACAACCTCAGATTAAAACCAAAACCAAACAGCAACTGCAGCACATTTTTTGATTAAGTGTGGTTGGAGATATGAAGCTTTATTCTGGCTTGATAGCTAATTATGTTCTTCAAATAGCCTAATAAAACAACCTGCAGCCAAGTGAGGGGGTCTCTAATTAGCAAACAGTTGTTGGCTGCCAATACTCCCATGAACAAAAACCCCCAAATCCAGCAACGCGACCCTGCAACCCTGGAACAAAGAGGAGGAGAATGGTAAAGCTATTTTACCCAGGTTTCTACATTTAATAAAAATGAAATAAATAACATATAAATTAGAAATGCACCTGCCCTTCCTATCTCCAGAGAGCAGCTGGTGTCTGAGCACCACCAGTGTCACCACTGAATGATGTGAAATGACATGAAACCAATTTATGTCACCTAAGTGACTTACCAGTGACAGCAGGTTTGGGCAAGCACATACTTAGAGCTAGGAGAAACACAGTCAAGTTAATTAGCAGCTTTCCCAAAATGGCAAAGCAGCAGCATTTCAGACAGCCCGTGCTAGTTGTGAACTCCTGGGAAGATGTATTTAAGCAGCAGAATAACAGGAACAAAAGACCTACTTAAAAGAAAAGGTATTGAGAGGACCTGGATGAGGAGTTCAGATCTTCGGGGAAAATTTCAAGGCTGCAGATCACATCTGTCATTATTTTCAAATGCACTGGGAAATGATCCAGCTCACCCAACTGTCAACAAAATATTTACCATATTGTTAAAGATACAGGTTTGAGGGTTTTTTTAGAAAACAAGCAACACAGAAATAAGTATTTCAGACAAAGGAACCGTGCTTCAACAAAAATGAACATTACTGCTGGTGTTCCTTAGTTTTAGCCTTTTAAACTACAACAGCGGCTCTACAGTTCCCACCTTTCTTCTTGGTTCAGCTAATGACATGTTATGAAGATCTTGGAGAATAATTTTGAGCTATTTATCAACTCTCTGAATCAACAAACTGCAGTCAAATTAATATCAAAGCCCTGACAGTCAGTCTTCCCCATAAGTATACCTCTCACAGGCACGTCTCTAGCTTATGAAAGAAGCTGACAAATAAAGCTCAGGGGGGAGTTCTTCAACAAAAATGAACCATGAATCTAATTCTAGAGAATATGAGGTGACAGATGGTATTTTTGCCTATTCTAATGGTAGTCTTAATTTGTTGGAAATGGTGAAAAAATTACAAGTGCTACAAGCCCAGCAAACGAGTCTGATTTCAATATAAAAATAATTAAAACATTAGATTAGATGTGCCAAAATGCATTTGTTCTTTCTTTATGGACTGTAGACTGTTTCTTCAAGGGAAAGAAAAAAAGAAATGTAAATTTATTGGAGAGTTACATGTAAATTTAAGGATCAACAGCACTGACGATCATCTTTCTCTTCTCCCCATCAATCTTCCTCCACTAAATACTCTCTAAACATCCCCCAATCTCTGTGATGAGTTTCTGTGTTCTTCCCCAGCTCCTTCTTGTGCAAACAGCCATGAAACAAGCAGAGAATTGCCTTCCTAGAGCCAACCACTGCAGGGGCAACTAGGGACCCGCTCAGCACTTGGCTTGCTCTCCTGCCCAGGACATTCAGGCTGAAAATAAGCTGCATCTTAAAGGGAAGCTGTCCACAGGAAAAAAAAAAACAACATTTTGAGACATATTTTCTGTGCTGATGATCGTTTAAAACAAGATGATGTTTTTGTTCCAAGAGACTTACTCCAGCCCCACAGGAGGAGGAACTCCTTTGCTCCATTGCAAGACCTCCAGCCAGACAGGAGCCTGCCCTGCAGGCACCACTGTACCTTTAACAGAAGATAATGCTGCTCACCAGCACTAAATCCACCTCGTTTATACACTGAAATTTATACATAGGGTAAATATTTGCGCATACATCCAGCCTGCGGCTTGCTGGCGTCTTGCCCGTCACACCTGGCGGGGACACAGCTCATGCAGCGACTGTGAGCAGTTAAACTGCAGCAAAACCAGCACAAAAATCGCAGTTCCAGCTTCTTTCTGGATTGGGAACTACCCTTTTGTTTCATTTACAGCCTTCTACCCATACAGACCTGGTCAAAGCACAAAGCTGTAACTGAAGAAGAGTCCATCTAAAAACCACCTCGCTCCAGGGTGCTGGAATTAAGGGACTCGTTTATTTTCTGAGAGCTGCAACCTAAATCATTTCTCCAACCCACCCCATTCATGGCTGCCTTTCTGTGCTGGTTACTCACATTGCTGGATAATTACAGGCCGTGCATCATTACTTGAATTGATCAGCAGAGATTTGACTCTGCCTGTACCAGGCTGTAACACCACAGCATTTATTAACCCTTCTGTTCCTGTCCCCAGGCCGGCCTTGGGGGGGGTCTCCAGCCATTACTCATCTGCAGGCAATGCCCTTAAAAAAGAATTGTCTGCCTCATTTCTTTCCCTCCTTGTCAGCCTTATTAACGGTTCGTAGAATAATAAAAAAGAGAGTAAACATTGTGCATTCTCCTACTCAACACAGTGCCTGCTTTTATTTTTGAGTCCTGGGGAGAATAAATCATGACCTTTATTCTTAGAAAACTCCTCCAAGAAATAAATGTTAAGAATTCTTTCTAAGTGGTCTTTTTTCTGGGTTTCTGTTTTATCAGTACAAAAAGGGTTTCTTCTCAGAACAGAAATGAGGCTCTTTGTTTCAGGAATTTAACTACAAATTTGTTGAAACACCAATGAATGACAATCGATTAGAGGAGCATGAAGAAGTACAACTGGCACCGTTCTCTCTGAAACCACCCTCTCCAGGGAGCAGGGCCACGATTTGCCGAACGTAACAGCAGCAGCGTTGCGCCTCGCCATTGTACGCGTACAACATCCTGTTTCCATGCAGGAGCTTAAAAAATAATAAATCCACATTTGAGCTCTTTCACTTCTGCATCATAAGAGTATTTCATAGTATTTAACCAAAGAGCCAAAAGATAAGAAACAGAAACAAAGAGAACCTTTTTATTGCGTGCTTATGCTGGAGTTCACAGCACTGGAAAGAGGAACCCAGTATTTTAACTGAAGAGCACTGAGGTTTTGTCGATGGTTCTCCATCCTCAGCTGTTACACCCGTGGTGGAAAGCTGCACACACATCTAAAATGCAAACATCACTTGGCTGGTAAAGAAACACTGGATCAAACGAAGAGTAATTGAAAGCTAAAATTACGAGCTTTGAGACGGAAAACAACCTGTTGTGTGTAAAGACAAATCCAACATGTGATAGCCTGGCTAACTCCTAGAGGACTTTGTGGTTTAGCTGCTTCAGAGTTCGCATTGTAAATAAGTTCATCAGTATCAATTAATCTTCATTGGCATCGGGCATCTCATGGATTTGGGAGACACCTTTGTGCAATACACAAAATCAGCATGTAAAACACTCTTTCTGAAGGTATTTTCAATTGAAGTTGAATGTAAGAAGGATCTGTCACAGATACAACCCGCTCACCTGCGACAGCAGATGAAGATAAATCCCAGGCAAAGAGGCTACTGAAGACGGGCCAAGCAGTTAAGCATATGGAGCTCTGGTATGGTTTGCATGCTGATGTGTACTTGTAAGAGCCAGGAGCATCATCATCATAAATCCTTTGTCTTGTTCTCGGTAACAACATTTCAAAGTCTTCACTCGGGTTGAGAAAAATGCAAATACAACATCTCTGACCTACACAAAGGAGCAAAGGCTACTGGAGAAATCCATGCTCTGTCCTTGCACTTGGAGATTCCTTGGGCAATAGGTGGCAGTCGGGTCTGGAAAGTAATTGCCCAGACCTGGCTGGTGGGCATTTGATTGTTCTCTGCTTGGAAAAATAAGCCAAGAACTCTCCCTTCTGAAATTCAATTAGGAGACCTCTTTGGTGTCAAAGTGCTGAGAGAATTTAGTGGGAACTGTTATTGCTTCTTTGTGCATAATTCTGAATTTGCTGCTCTAATGAGCCCTTCTCTATGTCCTCTGTGATTGTCACTCATCTTGGTTAAAATGACTTGGCCTGACAAATCCTGTTAAGCCTCAGAAATTAAATGAGATCTGAAAATGCTTGAGTACACATCCGTCGCTCCACATACTGTTCTGGTCAGGGGTGTTAGCTAAGCAAGCCTGGAGGAAAGCCAAGAACCCAGAGCCAAGAACCAAGAACCTAACAGGATCGCCAGAAGCAACTAACTGGGTCTGATAATAACAGGTGCTCACCCTTTTGGATCATGCCTGAAACAGAGGATAAAAACAACCAGCAAAGATACAGACTGATGACTTGGAGCCATCCAGGCCTGTTTGGGGGGGAGCATGGCCAGGACATAGAGCGCTGTGCCCTTCGCCTGAGCAGAGGCCTCTGATTAATTTATTGTTCAGATGTAATTGCCAGGTAAGGTGTCATGTCTCTGCAGAGGCTTTTCAGTTTTCCTGGCTCTACCAGTTCTAATTTTTAATCATTTATTTAAAGCAAAATGTCTTTGGGAGTAGACACACACCCAAAAAACCCATAAAATATTAGGGGCATTAATAAAATGATCTGGAGGGAACACAAGGGGAGATTGAATTCTACCGTATTGATTTTTAAGCTGCAAAATGAAAAGTGACCAGTGAATATTTGATTGTATATTTTAAGCAGATAAAGAGCGCAAATACTACGAGAATATCCAGCATTCCACCTTCAAGCCCACACCAAGATCAGTGGAAACTGCAACAAGCTCACAGCCACCTCAGGGACAGCCCATCTGGAGACTGGTAGAAAAGCAAATGACCAGACCCAACAAGACACCCCAAATCCTCAAGACTTGCCCGATTCCTCAGGTCTGTAGCCTAGACTCTGCTGGGCAGCCTCAGAGCAGTCAAGGAAAGGCAGTTACACTGGGAATACAAGTGTGTTGAATGGAGAGGTCATCAGTCTCAGTACTTTCCTCTGTCTCATACTCCCTACAGCCTTTGAAGATACTACCTTTGGGTCAGAAAGCTGATCTGCTCCTGCTGGTCTCCCAGGGTGAGAATCCCTGGCCATAAGACCTCTCCCCATCACTTCCACCCAACCGCTCCTGCCTCCCCGTCCTGGGCACCAGATTTAACCTGTTCTCATTTGGGAACTTTCCTTACAAGACTGTTGAACAGTGTTACTGGATTATGGAGAGCCAAAACAGTACAGAAGGGAGCTGGGGAACAGCGGGTGTACTGAGAGGGGGTGCAGCTGCGAGACGCTGCCGTCCACAAACAGAATTCAAAGGCTGCTTTAAATGTCATGCAAATTAACAGTGACGTGGCCTTCCTCTGCCACTCTGGCATGTGATTCTCGTATGATTTCAGAGATTTGATCTGGAGAGTGAAGAAAAGTCAGCATTGAATGAGAAGCACTGTATCAAAGCAGTATCTGAAACACTACCCACCAGCAAACCCACTGTCCCAGTTCCACTGCTCCAGAAGAGCCTCGCTATGCAGCTGCAGGAAAAGCAGCCAAACCCAAAGTTCTCACCAGGGGCTTTTTTAAAAAAAAAAAATTGGTTCACTGGAGCAGCTAAACCTGGAGGTGATGTGTATTACCAAGCAGACACTCTGGCACGAGAGTGAGCGGCAGAGTGCACTGCTGCACAGTATGCGTCACACTTACAAATCTTTCTGGAGCTGGACACCAGTACTAGTGTCCCTCAGACCAGCTGCTGCTATCCAGCCCCTACCAACGTACAGACTGAGCCGCAGCTGTTTCCAACACCAAATCCAGTATTTACACGCCAAACTACACGGTCTGCTTGGGTGACTGGGAGACATTTGTGCCCTGAAAAGCAGCACAAAGAAAAGGCACCACAAATAACCAAAAATTGGGAAATCAATTCCTAATTCAGTCTGGCAAAACAAATTTGTTGCTCATCACTAGCCTTATGGTGATCTGCCCTACTCACGGATATTTAACCCAACTTCTTCCCCAGCACACTGTGCCAGGGTGAATCACTGCTGACTCACATGCCCAAGTCAGGCATTTTACTGCCATTTGCTCGACAGGAAATTTATCCTGCTGCACGTGGCTGTTGCACACTCAAGACTGATAGCAGTGCAAGAGTGAGGCATGGCTGGTGCAATACAGCATGAATTTTAAATATTCACTGTGTGCAGTCGCTGCATCTCTCTGCTTTCAGCACATCTAGGGGATTTTGTATTCCATACTGGAGAATAAATGCTGAATGCTGCAGTTGTAGCAATGTAATACGTGTTTGAATAACAACTGCATTTTCCCACATTGTTTCTACCAGACAAGCAAAGAAGGGACATATTACGAAGCTACTTCTTCAGCTGCTTACAGCACTAACCAGATGCTGCTTCATAGCTCATTCATGGCTCAAAGACCAGTCGCACACCAGTAAGCACAGACTTTCTCACTTGTATGGACATATGTCCTAACCCAGAATGTGAGTTCAGCCCGAGGTAAGCTATCAGGTGATAGAGAGCCCATTCCATGTAGTTTGCGGGAGCAGCACCCTGTGACAAAAGCAACATGTGTATGCCTGGACCCTGCAAGCACAGGCTGTGATGGAATTAGAGCATCAGCCAGGAGATAAAAACCAGCAGACAGCAAGACAGAGGGAAACCCAGGAGGGTCCACACACAGACTGTTCATTCATGGGACTTTTAGCAACAACCCAGAAAAGAAGCCCAATCAAACTTGCGGTGGTCTACTTTTCATCACTCCTGCTCTGAGAAAGCAGCTCTTCTTCTGGGGAGGAGCAGTCTTGCTCCACGCTGATGGCCAATGTGCTTAACATACCATGAACCATCGCTCTGGCCGTGATCTCAGCCCCATTTCTGACACCACTGCAGCAGCCAGTCAAGTGCAAGAGCAGCACCGTGCATCAGCACACGCAGAAAGACAGGAAACCTCCAGCAGATCCACCCTTCCTTCCTGCACTCCCCAGCCAAGTCACACACCCCAGGCAAGGGCAGCTCACTCAGCACTGAGAAAGCTGAAACAAGCATCTGTGACTAAATTTAGTCTCTCGTGTAATGTGACCAGTTTGCAGAATCTCTGAAAAGCTACCTTGGTTGTAAGTCAAAAGACATGAGACAACACACAGTAGGAAAAACCTACCCACATCTTTCCCTTTCATAACATTTACCTAATTCTGGGCTTTACCTTGACCTTAAAGAAATCAAAGAGGACCAAATTCACATGAATCTTGTTTAGCCCCATGAACCCCATTATTTGTTTAGTCAGTTAGTTAGTTATTGGCAAAGAGTGACCAACCTCTGGAACCACAAAACTGCGGTCTGACTGTTACGACACATTGAAAGCTGAGACAGTAGAGCTGACACGGCAAAGGCCAGATCTTGGGACAACATCTGGTTCCCCTGAGGCACGGGGAGTTTTTTTCTGAACAGAACCCAGATCCACACTTTTTGCTGTGTTCTCTTTTAACTCTTTTTCTCCATCACAAAGATAACCAAGAGGCAGCACAGCTCCCCTGCACAGCGCAACCTCCAGCACAAAAACTTCCCCAGCATGGTTAACAGCAACCAAGATTATCTCTGCATAATTAATGCTGCATTTCTTTTAAAGTCCAAGCAGAAAATCTTCCCCAGGGGCCATGCACTTGGGTAAGTGATCGCACTTGGGCACTTCCTACCAAAAGACCCGGTGCAAACAGGACCGGCTTGTCAGGGGCCTCCATCCACAGCCACCTTCCTCCGCACCCTGCCAAGCGGAGTGGCTAGAAAGCGTTTGTTCTGCCTGCCTGTAATAAAAAAAGAAAACACCCTAAAACAACCCCCACACAACAAAGAAACCCCTCTGGCTGCATTGTATGGCAGCGCACACAGTTCTAGGCCAGGAGACTGAACTGAATCATTAAATACAGCTTGATGCTCTTTAACCCAGTGGGGCTGTTGGCAGCAAAGGAAACACGAGGTTCTGCAGGCATGGCAAATTGGCAAGGCTTTCATTCCCACTCTCTGAAATCTCTCCTTGCTGTACAATGGTATCATTTAGGATCTATTTTTATTCAAATCCCTGATGAGACAGATTCAGGTCTATAAAAACCAATTCTAAATTCTTTAGCTCAGCAGGAGCATTACAGGCGAAAGTAAACAAGCTACGAGGGTGTATTTCTCTTGGCTATTTACTCCACCACTATTAGTATTCACAGGCAGACTGAAAAGTCACATCTTTATCCTCCAACAGTTTTTTCTAGGCCAATTTGCTACATAGTCCAAAAAGCAAGTCTCTGAGCCGCCACATTTAGGTGCGCTTCAAAGTCCCAGCATCTGACAGATGCTGACAAAGGCACGGTCTGTTTGAACAGTGCCAGCTGCTTTACCCCCCTTCGCAGCAGTCCAGCCTAACTGGAAGCTGAAACAGCACCATCCATGCCAGCAGCATATCAGTAACTTGTGAGGATTGATGCTTTTCTGCCAGCTTGCCCTCATCCATTAAAGATTTATTTGCATTAGAGGCAGCAAACACTGTACGTTCTTCTGGGACTGCCCCAAGAGTAAGATCTCCTACAGCATGTTCATAGAGATCTAGCTAAGCAGAAAGCCTTTTCCACACCGTTACGGTTCACAGGCATACCTGGTGCTGCTGCACTGATTCCTGTGGAGGAGCCATGTGAAGAACCTTCCACAGCACTTCACAGAAAATTCTATCAGGAAACTATTACTACAGTCAGTAGATGAAATTGTTGGAGACATCTACAGAAGATGCTGCTTTAAGAAGCCTAAAGCCTAAAGTAAGAGAGAACTAGAGGACAGCGAATAATTTCTTTTCCTGCCCAAGAGTGGGTAGAAGGACCACTCAGAGGACCACAGCAGTAAGTTCTGTTAACACCAGGATCTACTCACATAATTGTTTTTATCCAACAGTTCAGTTCCACATCCTGGAAACACTATATGAGAAGGGATTCCCATTTTTACAGTTGAATGGGAATGGCAGTATTACTGGAGGAGAAATAAATGATACAGTGCTGTGAAAAGCTGATGTAGATGTGAAATCCTGGTGCATGCTGTGGATCATGCCCAGGACCCAACAGAATCAGTCTCATCTGGTCTTTTTAGTTATGTTACTGGTTGTGTGTGCATGTGAATAAAAACTGCTGGACAGACAGACCCCTTAAGAACAAAGACTGCCTCATCTTTTGTCCTTTCTGTATTCTACACCAAACCTCCTCCTTCTGTACCTTTCTGTTGTTCTCTTACAGAAGCAGCATTTTGTTGCCATCAGTCTCCTCCTGTCTCCAACTGTCATGTCTCCCATCTAACACAAAACTCCTGCTGCTATGGGAAGCAAAGTGCCCAGAGTCAGCTGCAATTAAAACATTCACAGTGTTGATTTGGAGACCAGATGTAATGGCAAATACTTTGACTATTTATCCACCCTAGGCAAGTGCTAATCAGCCTTTTCTCACCTCTTCATTTTTAAAGAAAATTAATTTCCTTTTCATTACTCCCAAGTATCATTCATTGCTTTAACTGTCAATAGCAAGGCGTTAAAAAACTCCCCCTGTTCAGTAATGAAATTACATGCACTCCGATGCAGCCAAGTGGTGAATGAGATAAGCTATAAAATTCACCAGCCTCACCACATAAGAGAGGAGCTGGTGGATGAAGAACCCTTCAAGGTGCTGGGAAAGACCTCACCGGCCAGGGGGTCTAAATGGACCTGAGAGAGACAGAACCGCTGCCATGGCTCAGAGGTGTGCAACAAAAGCCACAACAACAACAAAAGAACAGGGACAGCACAACCTCTCAGAAAAGCTGGTGCAACTTGACGAGAAGATTTCTGAGGAGTCTGAGATGACAGCAGAACATGGGCAACTTAGAATAAAGATTAGCATAGGTTAAAATAAAGAAAAAAGGCAACATTTTCTGCGATGCTCTCTCCCGTCCCTCATTTGCATTTCCCGATGCCAACTCGCTGATAAAACATGGAAACGGTTTGACCAAGTGATGTATCTGCAGGTTTCTATGGTGATCAGCACATAAATTGCCTGCCCAGCCGCCTGTGAAAGAAACCATCCATTTCAGAAACTGCAAATCCTATGCAGAGAGAAATCCATTTCCTGAGGCAGGGTAATACAGGGCTGGATGGGGACAGAAAGTCTTACTTACCAAGCTAGACATTGCCACATCATCAGTGTGGAAAAATGGGACAATGCAGTTAGTGGAGAATTTCAGAGAGGCCGAAAAGCCCTATACAAAAGAATACTAATTATAATTAAATACTGACACTAAATAACACCATTTTAAAATATTAACACAATGTACATAAAAATATTTCTAAATATCAATTTATATAGTAACATTTGAAAACCCTATAAACAGATAAAACTTGGCTGATTGCACATGGCTGTGGGGTGTGTTACTCTCCCAGATGCCCCTTTGAGAGGGAATGTGTGGAGTAAACCCTTGGAGAAACTGCTGGGCTCCAAATTCAGAGGTCTTTAATTCATTTTCACGAAGACAAAAAAATCCCCAAAACAAATCCTGATTGTCACAAACTTGAGACAGAAGCACCAATTCCATTTACTTAGGGTATTCCCAAAGGAGAGTGGAGATAATAAAAGTGAGCACTGACAACAAGACAAACCTCATTAATCGATACAGATGAAGTCACTGGATGGTGCATTTCAGCTGAAGGAGCACCAAGCACATTTCTCTTTAGTATCTCTGCTGATAGCTGTGGCTAACTTGGAAGGCAACGGGCTGATGGCAGGAATTCACGCACTGAGCACCTTCTAAGGAGCTGGAAACCTGGAATTTGCCAGTTCAAATAGAGCATGGAGCAGCCAAGAGTGATTTAAGGCTTCATAAAAACATTAAAGCCCAGTAAGTTTAGTCCGTTATTCCACAATATGCTTGGAAATACCAGCCAGTTCTGTTTTACTCTGTTATGGAAAAACATAAAGGCCAACTCCTAAAACATATTAGGAAATTAGTATGGCTGAAAAAAGGAGAGAATATACACAATGATTTTATTTTCCAAAGTCAATTACTCTTGAGCCTGAATTAAGCAGCTGCAAACCTTCAGAAAGCAGCTGCTCCCATAACCCCCCTTCTACAGCTCCCGGCTGCCTGCCTGCGGCTCTGGGGTCCCCATCCAGAGCAGACCACTGTGGCATAGATCAGGAACCCACAGCGTGACTTGGCATTCCAAGGTCACTCGGAGCATCATTTAGTCACACCGGGCCACGTGACACCCACCTTCCCCCACAACTACGTTGGTAGTTTTACATTTTGTGAAGACCCGAGTGTATAGACAGACAGAAAGTCAGAAATGTGGGCTCCTTCAGGTGTTTCTCACATGATCAGCTTGCTGTGGAGTTTGGGTTTGCTGCCCGCTATGAGGCTCGTGCAAAGAACCATTGACTACCAACACCTCCTGGGACTGCCATGTGTAACAGTTTTACAGAAAGCCTGCGCACCTCCTGTTTACATGTGGGGCCTGGTGAATGCGCGGATTCAGGAGATGCTACAAGCACGTGGTCCAAAAACATCACCTGGGAAACCTGTGTGCACAAAGAAATGAAACCCTACTGCTGCCTCAAACACACCCAAAATTCCAGTGAAGGTATACACATTCAGTAACTAGTATGAATCAGTGCATCACAAGCAATAAACCTATAGACTTCTTTAGTATTATGCTCCAAATAATTCAACAAATATAAACCTTTTAGTAGATAAAAGGAAACCAGCAGCGTGCCGAGTGCTTTTTATCAGAATGGTTGAACTGTGAACATTAATGAGCATTTATTGCTTAGGATTAGGTACTGCAAGCTCTGTGACTGTTGCTCATACTGCAAGTCAACACCATGCTCAGAGCGAGCACGTTTCAGTTCATCATAGACCACTTTTTAAAATCAAGGCACAACTTGTCACGTGGTGCGTGTTGTGTGTCCAGTGAAGTTAGCAGCGACTGGAACAACGCCTGACTGGAAATTTAAATTGTTTATAACCTTTGTGCAAACCTCTTGAGCAATTCATTCAGCGCAGCAGCATTCACTGCGTTTTCCACAATGCCAAGGAAGGTGACGATGTTCTGCCCTCGGGTGCTGGAGGCATTGGGCACTGCAGCATCATCACTTCTACAGTGGGTGGCTACAGCTGAACAGGGCATTTCAACTCTCTCAGAACAGAGTAACGCTTGTGCAACTCCTGCTGGAGACACAAGAGTCCAGTGAGATAACAATCACCTCCGCAGGGAAGTGCTCCAATACCAGGTGTTCCAGGGGGGGTACACACCAATGCCACCCAGCAAAGCTGCTCAGTGCCATACAGAGCAGTGATGGAGAGCATCTTCCCACTAGTTAAGAGCTTTAGTCAGGCAAGGCTGAACAGAAACACACCATCAGGGACCATTCAGTTCCCAGCAGTCCCTATAAGACAAGAGACTGGCACAATATCTTCCAGAGAGCTTGCATAAATCAAAACCCAATTATGCTGCATTTTGCATGTTAGATTTTCCACAAGATGGTGAAGCACAGAGATAGAGAACCTGGTTTGCATTGGTAATTGAAATAAATTATCATAATCCTCCTCGAGTCCTGCAATTGCTCTTTTTCAGATTGAACCTCACCTGAGGGTTTAAAAAAAAAATAAATGTTCTTTTTCTGTAATGAGACTTAAAGATAATACCTACCCTCAAAAGACAGCTGGAGCCACAGCTGAGTGCGCAGCCCATTACCTGCTACACCACCCAAACACAGGAGTGAGATACTCCTCCGTCACCTCTGCCGAATCAACCCTTTTTGTTAACTTGATGAGCACTGTGATGGATCATCACAAAGGCCTTTACGAAGTGTTTAGTCTTCCAGAGATTTGAGACTGACCCAGTCTTAAGTGACTAAGAACTGTTACAGTTTCAAATTGAATCAACTCTGAGCCTACTCCAATCGTATGCTTTACATCTAACCTTTGGAGCTGAGAGAAGGATTTCCATTTTTCTTCAGAGTGGAGGGTGGGGGCCACCCAATGGAACGAACTCTCCTCTTTCCTAAGTTCTTACAGCACAGTGTAGCACTTATAGCAGAGCAGCAGACAACTCTTGCTTCCCCAGGAACAGAACTGACATTTTTTAGTATGGTTTCACGTTTGTGGACCACACACCCCTGTAGTGACTTGCAGACTCCAAGGCTCACAAGGTTCCTGTTTCTGAACACAGAAGCGCAGGAGGGAAAGGCAAGCTCAGGGCACCTTTGTTCTCCCTCCAGTTCTAGCATAGTTCAGGGGCTTATGTAGCTCCTGGCAACAGCTGTAAAATGAAAAAAATAATTACAAAAAGTGATAGCTTCACCCAACTTCTGCTCTTTGGATAGAGCATTGAGCAGCTGCACCAAGAGCACTTTGATAACAGCTTCAATGCTTGCTCCGAGACATGATGGACTTTCACCAGAACTGCTCCAGCCACATCGCTGCCCATCCCACAGCGCATCAGAGGTGCCGATTCAGGGCACACAACTGTAGAAGGTTAAGGCCACATGACTCTGCTGCTCCCTGATGTGCCTGTGGAGTTGCTGATCAATTTGATGATGCCATAAGGATAAAAATTTGTGCAACGGCTGTGAATTTGGAGTACGAATGACACTAAAATTACACACTGCTGAGAGAATGGGAAGAAACAACCGCATATAATAGAAAAATCACATAAACCTGGCCAAAATATACATAAACCCAGCATCACTTCAAGGCACAGCCATAGAAGGAGGAAAAAAGAAAATTACATTCTAAACATTTTAAAATCCAACAGTGTTTTTCATACAAAATTAAATTACAACTTCTTTAAAGGGCAAAGATCCCACTACTAGGTGTATGTGAAACAAGTAAAATGCAGGCTCAGATTACTTACTACTTACTTACTACTGTAGTTTGCTAAAATAAAGCTCTCATTCCAACAGGGTTACAAAAGACGAGGGAATTGATACTCTTATGGAATCAGAGAATCAGTCAAGCTCAGATTCATAACAGTGTAGGTTAGTACACAACCAACCACTTCAGTCATGAAGTTCTATTAAAAGCTCTACAGTAGGCATTTAGGATTTGCAACACACTGGTTTATCCTCTGATAATATGCTTTATGTCTTCGTATGCACCAACATGTTTGCCAAATAAAGTCCAGTTACCCATCAATTATTTTCTGTTAACACCTCCAGGTGCTGCAATCCCCTGAGCTGTCACATGCGTCTGACCCAAGTGGTGACCAGACACACACACAGAGCAATTCTGATCGATCATGAAGTCTGCAACAAGTGCAAGAATACCTGTCCTTGAACCCTCCATATTCCAAGCAGGTTTGGTTTCCATTTCCTTATTGCCAGAAATGCAGAGGGAAGACAAGCCAGAAGCTTTATTTGCAGACAGCACTGACCACAAACCCTTCAGACAAGTCCGACGGGTTGCTGCCCCCACAGTGGGGAAAAGGCTGCACATGTTGAATAACCACAGGATTTGCTGGTTTAACTGTGCTGAACGCTCATTTGTGCCAGGTCAGAGATGCTTGAAGAGAATCAAGAAAACTCTTTTTAGGCACTTACTAAATAAAGACTAACTAAAGGCTAAATAAAGACGCACCTGAGTTTCTATGCTACTGGTCTGCCACTTTGGGTGCAGGCACCCAACTCCGTTTGCTACATTGAAGAGCAGATGTTTCCCAGACGGTAGATACCAGACACAGCTCTGTGTGTCCGTGTAACTAATGATGCTCAGACATCTGTGTTTCTCACTCTCAGTACAAAGGTTGAAGTTCAGTGATTCCAGAAGTGAATAAATACCTGTTTCTGTGACCAGTCTAACTCCCTCCCAGGCTGACCCTAGTTCTTTGGTAAATGAGCTTTTTCAAGCCGTTTCTCTGCTGAGAGTTCAGGTCTTGTAAGTACCTTCAGCACGTAGTGTTATTAAACATGTTTTCATTGCTAAAATACATGGAGTGCATCGCAGGCACTTCTGGAATCTGTGCAGGCAATTCAAATGTGAATCTCCACTCTATTGTTGCCTTTAATTAAAGGAAAACCCAGAAGATCCAGCAACCCAAAAAAGATCAAAACCCACACTAAAGCAAACATAATATTTGAAATAAGAAACCCAGTAGAAAATACTCTGGAACACAGCAATGTTCCAAAAAGGAGGGAAACAAAGACTTCAAACATTAGAAACTTAATTACCCAGTACTTCATTAGCACACTTTCATCTTAGCCCTATCAATCATCACGCAAACTTGGCGGCAAACTCCCAATACTGAACAGAGGTAGATGACACTCTTGTAGTTCAGTCAAGATATGAACTTAGCATTTAATCTCATCCTTAAATACACACGGGATCCCAACTACCCTGAGGCACTCTAACAGCCGTGATTATCGACTTCCACACAGTTTGTAAGACAGTGTGGTGATCACTGGAGTAGGGAACCTACGAAACTCGGTACAAACTTGCAACATCTAAGTCACCCTTGGTGGATCACACTCATTGTGCAAACTTTCTCTGCACTTATAAACGTACTTAGCACCAGAGAAGGGGGAAAAACAAGAAATTCATAATATACAGCACAGAACGGTGTTTCTTTATACCTGAGACCAAAATTCAGCCTTTTTCTCCCAAACTATCCTGCCCTCAGCTAGCACCCTATTTCCTGCCCTTCCACACAATCACATGTGGCTTTCAAGTCACTGGATCATGGGTGTCCTGCTGTCCCTCACACCACAATCCCAAGCTACCACCCTCCAGCACAGGTTCCTGTCCTACCCAGCCTGCATGTTACTGCCCTGTAGACTTTTCTCTTTTAATTCTTTATGTCCTGTAAGGCCTTCAGGAAGTAAACAGACCTTCACTTCATGCCTGCTGCTCTCATCCCTACAGCATGGAGATCTGTATAGTAGTAAGTTAATATAAATAATTATCTTTAATCACATCCTCCATCTAGTGAGAACTGTCACAATAATACATGAATCTTATGATACTTAAACAAACCACAGTCAGTGAAAAATGACAAAGATAATTAACTTAAATCATTCACGTACCTTCAACTCAAAAGGCTTTTAAGCATCCTCTGATTTAAGCATGAGGCTTGGTTAAACCAAGATTTCTGCTAGACACTTAACTTTCAGAAACTTGTTTCTAATATTTAAGCACTGGAACAGGCTGCTCAGGTACGTTGTGGCTGCTCCATTCCTGGGAGTGTTCAAGGCCAGGTTGGATGGGACTCTGGCCAACCTGGTCTGGTGAGAGGTGTTGCTGCCCATGGCAGGGGATTGGAACTAGAGGATCTCTGAAGTCCCTTTCAACCCAAACCAGTCTGTGATTCTATGATCCTATGAACTGGGAAGCATTCATCCTAATTGTTTAAACTGAGGTCACAGAAGTTATGCTGCAGAAACAAAGCGTTTGATGAATATTGCCATAAGTGAGAAACTACAATTGTGATACAAAAGCTGATCTGTACCTTTTCCAACACCTAGTTCAAAGAAATAAAAATGCCAGTGACTTCCGTTTCAGATCAATTTTTCTCCCAGAAACCCATTTACAACCACCCACAAAACCACTCTCAAACACCCCATTGCATCCTAAGCATGGTGCAGGGTAACAAACTGTATAAAAAGGCAAAAAATTGAGCTATGTCATTCTGACCAGTCCAGGCACTGCATCATTTCTTGCACAACGGCAGTCAGCCTAGCACAGGAGAACAATCTGGGACCTGCCTAATAACAATGCACTTTTATAGTGTTCCCTTACAGAACCCTATAGAAACAAATGGATTTTACATCAATATAGTTCAGTGTAATAACTTGGGTGTCAGATGCCATTTTTCTAGAAATGTCCCCGTGTCAAGATGATCAAAATAAAGCTCCAAAATAAAGATCAATGTTTTCTCTTCACCCAAACCTCAAGAAGGCCCAGAGACTGCGAAAATTAAACAAAACAATCAGAGAACGGCTGCTTCCAGTATTTTAAAGACTTACTTGAGCAACTTAGAAGTTCTGGTCCACTGACTTCTAATTTTACAGTGTTTTATATAGGAGCTAAGACCTTGTACATATTTACAACAGTATTGGCTACATATACAATAGAAGGTTCCACATCAACCTGAGAAGGAACTTCTCCACAGTGAGGGTGACAGAACACTGGAACAGGCTGCCCAGGGGGGTTGTGGAGTCTCCTTCACTGGATGTGTTCAAGACCCGCCTGGATGTGTTCCTGTGTGACTTGGTCTAGGTGATCCTGCTGTGTCAGGGGGATTGGACTACATGATCTTCCGAGGTCCCTTCCAGTCCATAATGATTCTATGATCATCTACTAAATCACTCTGCTCTAGCACCAGCGGTAGTAAAGCTGTATCTGATATGCATTAGAGCAGTCATACTCTTCCAAAAATTCAAATTAGCTATAGGGAAACTGTAATATCTGCACTTAAGCTTTCTGCATGCAAATATCTCTGTTCTAGCAGATTATGGGCCAAACACTTCAGGTTTCACTGGGTGTTTTCTTCAGCTAATACAAGCTACAGGCAGAACTGGGATCACAGAAGCTGAGATCATCAAGGGCAAGAATTTCAGTTCCAGCCCCAGTGAAGTTAGAACACAAACAGAGCATCTCAATACAGTGAGATTATGGACTAACAAACGCTGAGCCCATTCAAATTATAAAACAAAAACAATAGAAAAGCTCAAACCAAACACATCCAGCCCCCGTGATGCTCTTACACTCCATTTCATATCTTGGTAACTCACTTGAATGTCTTTAGTGGTTTGCACTACCAATCTGCTGAATGACTCCCACTGGCTACATACACATTTACCAAGGTGCTGTCAGCCCCACAGAATGCTTTACAAGTTGGGCAGATGTTGGATTCCTGCACAACTGAAGTTCTGGAACACCATGCTGCAACAGTCTTACAGGGAGGAGAACCTTATTGATGTACACACTGCACAAGGCTGTAAGCTCTGAAGATCAGCATCTAAAGCTATCGCACCTCTGAACAACACTCTCATACAGATTTGCTTCTACAGCACGTCTCAGATCTCACCAGAAATGAACAGGCACTCCAAGAAGTAGTTCCCAATGTGACAGTGATGGTCCATGAAGGAAAGTGTCTGGGTTGCCCACTGTACAAACCTGGAGAGGAAGAGAGCTGCTAAGAGCAGCAGAGCTCCCACCCACTTAAGTCCTGGGAGTTGTCCATTGGTTTGGCTGGCAGAAGAACATGCATGTCATCTCTTAATGACAAATTCTTACAGAACATGAAAGTTTCTGCATTGTAGCACTCATCAAGGAAAGCTGATACTGAACAATGCCTGCACACAATGAGTATCCACATGAAGTCATAAAGAGCCAGCTGCCCTTTATTTAAAATGCCCTTTGCAAGGAACTTGCCATACATTCTTTTGAGAGAAGCAGAACTGTCAGGAATCCCACAGCCACAGAATTCAACATCATCTCCAGAACCATAAGCATCGTGGCGAGAACCACCACACTTGTATTGAAAACGAGATGGAGAACACTGCACAGTTACAATCACAGAGACTGGGATTTCAAAGACACATTTTCTTGCAATAGAACAAACTCAGTGTTTCAAAAATACAATCATTATGTACAGCAAAATATGTGGCCACAAGTCCAGCCTTAAAGTAAGGCCTTGTTTGCACAAGTTCTGCTCTGTCAGGAAGTGTTTTGGCTGGGAATGTCTTTTTTTTCTTCCAAATCAATTAAGTATTTGCAGTTCTCACTGTGAAAAGAGCCATATACCACCTCTGTATTGACATGGGTATAACAAGTTCCCACAGGGAAAAGGAATAAAGAGAACCTTTACACTGATACAGCATTGTCCTCAGGTGTTGAAGCTAATATAGCTTCTATCACTCAGCCAAGTTAAAGCAGTATGACTTTTTCTACTTTATAGACAAGGCCTATGTTCAAGCACCACACTTCAGAGTATTTGGAAGATCAGACCACTGAGCTCTGCATTTCATACTGTCCTCACCAAGTCACAGAGAACACTGAATATCTAAATACATTCAAAACTCTGATCAGACCCATACCATGGTTTCTTCACCGTTTAACACCACACCTTTTGGGCAAGAACTGGAGTGTGTTTACAGAAAAGCCCAGCTTAACCCAGAACTGACTCGGCTGCCTTCAGCTGCTCTGCCAATCTGATGAAAAACTGAACTTTGCATTCCACCGTGTGCCACAAGCACCTATTTCTGCACCACTCTTCAATCACGACACAGGCAGGAGGGAGACAGGAGGAACCAGAGAATGTGGATAATCTGCCTTCTGCTGAGGAAAACAGAATAAATACCTGTTGCTATTAAGCGGAACAAGTTACTTTTGATACACTGATCTGGTGCTAAAAACTATATGATCCAAATTAATTTAAGGCAAAATTGAACCATGGCCACCCAATAGCTGAGATGAAAATGTATGGCCTTTTTTTCCCCAAAACTTCAAGTAGGAAGTTTTTTAAGCTGCAGACATGGCAGCAGTCATCAAGCCTTTAGTTTTTAACACAGTATTTTCATGAAAGGGAACTCCTACTATTAATAACCATTATTCTTCTGCCTCTCTAACGTGGAAGTGCTTGAGGAACGGACTTCCAATTTACTTCTAGAATTTTCTGGAAGCTCATCTGCAAAGAGGCTTTGAGTTTTCACTTAAAAATGGTGGGTTGGATCAATGTGTCTGTTATGTCAAAGCCCCAAATAGTCACTGAGGGACCACCACTAGGGTTGTCTTCTCCAACCCACTTAGTTTTCAGCTGTGATTGCATCAGTCCAACTGATACAACACCTTAGTATCAGGACAGGTCCTTGCTGTTCTGAAGGACACATGAGCTCTGAAGACATACATTCAATACTTAGGTATACAACCTTTTCCACATTTTCAGCAGATACCGGATGTTGACCAATTTTTAAGCTTTGCTTTCACGGGGTAAAATAATGTCAAATCTTCTTGGGACAGGGAAAGGCAGGGAAAAGTGAAAAAAACAAGCTGCAGATTTTATGAGCTAATCTTCAAAGAAGGGGCTAAGAGAGGAAGACCACGGAGGTAAACAAACTCCTTAGATCTTCCAAATGACATAAATTGCAGGTCTCCTCCCACCCCAGCTGCTCTGCAAATGAGGAAAAAACTCATGCTCTGATGCATAATTTTAAAGAGTTATAACAAAAGAGTTTAAAAGCTTAAATTTTATATAAGTAATCAACCTTTAGAATTTTATCCTAGTAAAGAGAAAGGGCCTGATCTTCCAAGGCCTTCTGCATTAAAGCCACACTCTACCTTCCTAAAGCCGCCTGCATAGCGTTCCACTCACATGCTGGCATCACTGCATCAGGATCTAAACACAAATGAGAAAGTGTATTAAAAATGACCAATACTAGGTACATTAACAACCTTGTCATTGGTTTTTTGGTTTGTTTTTTTTAAACTGTCCTTGGCTAAACGACCCCCTCCCCACACCTTTCTCTTCTACTAAGATGTAACTTGGGATTAACAGCTTGTGTGAACGTTAAGTGTTTCATGTGATACATAAGAGCACGCAAAGTTGTTTTCTAAAAAACAGCATCTGTATTAAAATGGATAGACATCTCTTAAATGCACATCTGGAATCAAACTGACAGTTGTTAGAATTTTCTTGGTACATCACAACGGTAAGATTTCCTTGTTTGCTGACTAGAGGTACATCCCATGACAAAACCAAAGGGAATAAAAGAAAACACTCCTCTCCAAAATCCCAAAAGGCTAAAACCTTGTAAATTTGAAGTAAATGAAGCCCAAACTTGCAAGACATGGAAATAACAGTTAAAAAGGCTCAGATGGAAATAAGAAATAAATTCCACTAACAATAGGCCCTTTTGTCCTGGCTTGTTTGGTGTGATTACTGCAAGGAAATTGTTAAGTAGTTTTTGGAGTAGTAGATAATGGGATTCTGTGGAGCTTTCACAGGTTGGCACCGGCTGGAACAGCTGAGTTTTGAAGGCACTCTACAGACACAGGGCTGCCCTCGGCCCTGCATCACATATAGGAAGTCTTTGCACTTTAGAGAGCTAATCATCAAAATCAGTTACTGCCAACCCAAAACAATAAAATAAACCCTCGGAACAAAAACCAGCACCACTCCCACCCACCAAAGGAAAAAAGTTAAAACACACACACACCCTCCCCTACAAAATTGTGCAGATTTGTAACATTTTCACAGCTGATTTAAAAAAAAAACAACAACCAAACAACAAAACCAAACAAAAAGGAAAAAACCCCAACACGCTCCCACTCTCCTGCAAACTCCCATCCCATACAGCAGGTAAACAAAATAGAAAATTATTTCACGGATTACGAGCAGACCCCGTGCTGGAACCAGTGTCTGCGCTCCGGTCCCAGTTCAGATGTGCAATTCCATGGCCAGACCCCCCCCGGGCACAGCCCCCAACTTTGCATAGCGATCCTGGGGGTACTGGAGCCGGCGGAGGGGCTCCCACGCGTGTCCCGGGGCGGGGCGGGGGAGGCTCAGCAGGGCTCCCGTGGTTCTCCTCGGTGTGTCCCGGGATGGGGGCGCTCAGCAGGGCTCCCGTCGCTCTGTCCCGGGATGGGGGGTGGCTCAACACCTCTCTCCTCGCTGTGTCCCGGGATGGTAGGGAGTGGCTCAGCACCGCACCCCTCGCTGGGTCCCGGGGGGTCTCGGAGGAGAGTCCCGCTCCTGGCCGGACTCTCCGCCCCTTAGCAGACACAAATATGAAGGAGTCTGCCTGGGCGCATCGCACGCTGTCGGGGAGAAGCCCCATTTCCACGGCTCCATTGTCTGTCCGTGCCGGTGCGCCGTGGCTGGGCGGCTGCCGGGGGCCTGGGGCCGCCCCGCCGTGTCCGCCCTCAGAGGATGGCGCAGGAGGAGCAGCATTGCTCGTCCCCGTTGGGCTGCGACGCGTAGTTCATCTGCCTGACGATCTCTGCGAAGAGCTCGTCCACCGAGGCTTTGTTTTTGGCCGAGGTCTCCATGAAGGGGCAGCTCCACTCCTCGGCCAGGGCTTTGCCCTCCCCGAAGGAGACCTCCCGCTCGCCCTCCAGATCCACCTTGTTGCCCACCAGGATCATGGGCACCCTCTCGTACCTCTTGACGCGGATGATCTGGTCCCGCATGGGCTTGATGTCCTGAAAGCTCTGCTGGTTCACCAGGCTGTAGACCAGGATGAAGCCCTGCCCGTTCTTGATGTAGAGGTCCCGCATGGAGGCGAACTGCTCCGTGCCCGCCGTGTCCAGGATCTCCAGCACCGACGGCGACGAGTCCACCTCGATCTCCTTGCGGTAGAAGTCCTCGATGGTGGGGTCATACTTCTCGATGAAGGAGCCCGTCACGAACTGCACAGTGAGGGCAGACTTGCCCACCCCGCCTGAGCCCAGCACCACCACCTTGTACTCCCGCATGGCTCCCGCTCCGCGGCCGCGGCGGGCGGAGAAGGGGAAGGCGGGGACCGACGNAGGAGGAGCTGGATGAGGACGGAGGGGGATCAGCTGCCGGCGCGGCTGCCTGTGTCGCCCCGCGTTTCGGTCCAGCGCCGTTTCAACCCCGTTTGGCTTCAGGCAGAATCCGCCCCGCCCCGCTCCTGAGGACCCGCCGTTGCCTGGCGGGATCAGGGCAGGATTCCCCACTGCGGGGGGCGGCGGCTCCGCGTCTCCCCGACCCTTATCGCAGAGGCCACGGCCCGTTATCGCCGTGCCGGCACCCCATGGACTACCGACATCCTGGCCAGACCCGGAGCGGGTGGCTCTTCTGCCTTTCCTCAGCCTCCCCGGCCCAGCTGGCACTGAGGCCGGAGGTGCCCTACAGGCCACTGGGACAGGAGGAGCTGTCGGAGCTGTGGGACTCCTGAGCTGGGACCCCTCGCCAGCATCCCTCCCCTTTCTCTCGTCGGTTTGAGGTCTGGGTGGGCCAGTCCCTCCCAGTTGCGGCAGTGACACTCGCCAGATGTCGGTGCGATTTGCCCTCGGTGGCCCGAGGTTGACTCCTGGGGCCTGNGAGGAGGAGGAGGAGAAGGAGGAGGAGGAGGAGAAGAACTGGGCCGGCACGGAAGCTGAGGGAGGGGCAGGGGGAGCTGAGGGAGGGGCGCGACCGCCCCGCCGGGTGCTCAGTGGCGCCGCGCGGGTCCCGCCGGGGCGGGGAAGGCGCGGCCGCGCCTCANCCTCAGCCTCCCCGGCCCAGCTGGCACTGAGGCCGGAGGTGCCCTACAGGCCACTGGGACAGGAGGAGCTGTCGGAGCTGTGGGACTCCTGAGCTGGGACCCCTCGCCAGCATCCCTCCCCTTTCTCTCGTCGGTTTGAGGTCTGGGTGGGCCAGTCCCTCCCAGTTGCGGCAGTGACACTCGCCAGATGTCGGTGCGATTTGCCCTCGGTGGCCCGAGGTTGACTCATGGGGCCTGGCCTGTTGCCACTGTTTGCACAAGTCGTTCCTTGGACTTTCCACCAATCAGACATTCTTTTCGAGAAAGTATAATTAGTTATTTTGGCACCCTCTGGTCTTTGTTTTTCTATACTACTCAGCTGTGCTTAGTATTTATTCAGGTCACTGTGGCATGTAGGTCCTTTGTACCTCCTTGTTTAAACCCATGATTTGAGAAAATGGCCTAAAGACAAAAGGGTTTGAAATAAGTTTTGTAGGTAGCGTTCTGTTGTTACCTAAATATTTTTCACAGAGTCTAAAGTCTGCTTAAAGTATGCTTCCAGCTTTCACAATGGGGTTTCACTGTGCTGGATCCAGCTGCACTGCTTCCCCATGGACATCTGGCAGGTTCTCCATTTCCAGTGATCCTCCTCCCATGATTCCATCTCCTGAAGCTTTCACTAAACTTCTCTGCTATTACCTCTGTATATGTTTGCAAATCTCCTGACGAATATAAAAGTGGAGTGAACAGCAGCCCTGCTGTGGAGTGGACAGCAGTTTGAACAGTATTACCTGGCTAGGGTTCTCAGAAAAGTCTTGAAGGGCCTCTACAAGTACTTAGAACCTCCTGTTCTGGGAACCTGCCACCTCTTAATGACTGCTTGATTCAAGTCCCTTCCCCACCTCCCCCCATTTCTAGATTAATTGTCCTGCAGTTCCCTTTCCAGAAGCTCTGACAGCTGTGTAGGCCAGCCTCAAACAGCCAGCCAGGGCTTGCAAGGTTTTATTTAAAACCAGCTGTAAGGATTAGTTGAAAGGCTACAGTATCACTGCAAAAATATTCTGTTTTCTTGATCTGCTAACACATTTTGCTTCTGCTGCTCCAAGGTTTTGGGAACATTGTGGATTTCCTTACCTCCACCATCTCCCCAGGTGAATCGCTTACCTTGCACTTTCCTCTCACATGATAGTAACTGTTTCTATAAAGACCAGACATAAGTAATGTTGGTTTAAATCCAGTCTGTCTAATCCCAATTCACTGTAAAATTTATGGTGTGAGGGGTTTTTTTCAGTGCCAGAATAAAACAATGCATTTATTTCGTGCTACACTATTAATTGCTGTTATTTCTGGTGAAGGAAATGTGTCACATTCAAAGTAACAAGTGGTCTTTGTGCTGTTTAAGTTTAAACATGGAATATGTTTTCTCTAGTCCCAATCCTTTACTAGATATATTAATTTGATCTCTCCTGTTACCAGCCAGCTCTAAGTAATTAGTCTGCAGTGCTGCTGGTAGAAATCTAGAGCCCATGAAATAATAGAAGGGAGTCTGTGGGAAGTCACTAAAGGAAGCAAGTCTGGTTTTGTCACACATAAATTTTCTGTGAATGGCTACAAGCCACTAAGGGGATCTACAAATGGAAAAGGTTAAAAATCCCCAGCTAGGGGTTTAAACACTGAAGATAAACAAATCTCTGGAAATTTTGATGCAGAATATTTGAATTATTAGGTGGTGGTGCTGTACTTCATCAGTGATACCCACAGTTCAGACTTCCAGGAATATATGAAAATTGTCCTGAAACAAGCTCTGTTTGGGCAGCATGAAAGTGTTGCACTGCAGCAGCATCTAGGCAAAATATAATCACCAGGCAGCTAGCTGCAGTAATTTGGTTTTCAAAACAAGTGAATTTTAAAACAATTTCAAGATGATTTGATACTATCTTAAAAATGCCAAATAAAAATAAAAATCAGCTGAAAAGCACAAATTTGGTTACTAAGCAGTTTACTGTAGAATATTTACATACACAACTAGCTTTCACTGTGTTGACTAACCCTGCTTGTTCAGTAAAACTCCTCATACAAGCTCAGATTGTTTCCTCGCGTACAAAGATCGCATATTTAGCTGCTCCTCATACAGGTGCCTGTGTCTGTATGGGAATCAGTGTGGTTGAACTATAAAGAAATGTGGGTTTGTGTATTTTTTTTCCCCAAAATGTGTTTATTATAAGCAAAGACTAGTCTTGTGTCACTTAAATCAATAACATCATCTCTAAAATCCAAATCTCCAGTACTGTGAAAATTTACCATGTCTGATGAGAACAACATTTAGTACTATAAAACCAGGTAAAGTCTCCCTGCCATTACCAAGGTACCTTCTAACCAGCTCTTGTGGTACCTCCTTAAAGAGGCAGAGACAGACTAGTTGCAGCTCTGAGATTAACTCCAGCCAAGGTCAGTGTTAGCAAGGGGACACACAGAATCATAGAACCATTAGGGATTGGAAGGGACCTTGAAAGATCATGTAGTCCAATCCCCCTGACACAGCAGGATCACCTAGGCCAAGTCACACAGGAACAGCCTCTCACGACCTGGTTAAANGTCCAATCCCCCTGACACAGCAGGATCACCCAGGCCTCTCATGATCTGGTTAAGTGAGAGGGGAGCTTCTTTAAAATCAGTATTTTATAGAGAAAACTGTGCTACAGCCAAGGAACAGAAAACTGATGTGAGAAGTGGGCTGAGCTGCAAGATGTATTCTGCAGAGCGTTGGTGTGTGCTGCTGAATTGTGGAAGGCCTGAGCCCTGTGAGCAGAACACGGATAGAAGAGTGGATTGGTTTAGAACAAGCACTTTGAAAATGTGCTCAGTTAGGTGAGTGCAGTGTGCTTGTACCTGAAATCTGAAACTCTGCCCTGCTCAGGTGGAGAGAGATGGTAGCTCACTCAGATTTCTCTGGCTTCTCTCAGTCACAACTCATTTAAATAATTTTTATTAATATGTGAGAAGCTCCTGTGTCTGTGAAGGGGACTTTTCCAAGATTGTGATGCTGTGCCATGTGCTGATGGTGATAACTGAGTTTTAAGGCTACAAGTAATACTAAGTGTTGTATTTTGACAATCCAATTTTATGAGACGAAAGTGATTTTAGTAATAGTTTCATTATATGGATTTATGTATCACCATTTCATATCCTTTTTCCCCTCCTTTTCTCTGTGGCAGTGGTACCTTGATGCCCTTCTCTGCTCTCAGTTGTACAGTGAGATTTTTAGATCCATGGTGTAAACAGGCTCTATAACAATCACCTAACGTGAGGTGAGAACGGGTTCTCATATCTGTTCTGGGGCTAAATGCAACAGGCTGAATGTTGAATCAGTCCTCATTTTCAGCACAGTTGAGGGGTCAAGAATATCTTAATTTAGCACTGCTGCTGAGAAATTCCTGAGGGAATTAATTGTCTGGGAATACTGCACACAGTCAATTCATTTCCAAGCATTGGAAATGTTCCCTGAATATTATAGAGACATGTAAGATTTCATTTAAGTCTTCATTACTTAATTGGTTCATAATCCAATATAACACAGTGAAACTGTGAAGATTCAGAGTTGTTGGGGGAAGAGATGCTCCTCCTGCTAATACATGACATCACATTAGCAGTAAGCCATAAGGTAAAGGGAGCATAATTACTGGGGGACATGAAGGGATGAAATGATCTCAGGAAGTCCAAAGTACAGAATTGCTTCTGCATTGTTTTCCTATATTATAAAAGGTTGATATTTAAGAGGAAAAATGTCATTCCAAAATTCTTCATCAGAAAGAGCATGGTATCTCAGCATTTAAATACAATTGTTGACTTGTCTGCACCTTGAGTTATTCATTATAATTCTGTATGTGAATGGGTATCTGCACTGACACCACATCATTTGTGTTTAACTTAATGCACTGCCATTAGCTATTCTTATTCTAGAATCAAGATGCCTGCAGACCGAGTAAAATGAGAGAGTCAATTACAGTAATTCCATGGTTAGACTAATTTTGCTATAAGTGAAAATGTTCCATCTGCTCAGCACCCAGAGAATCGGGAAGAAACTGATAAGACAAATTGCTCGGTGACTCAGGCCAAAGGTACTACCGAGTGCTGTAACTGGAGAGGTTTGGAGCTGGCTTCTCCCCTGACTCAGCCAGCTGAACTGTCTCCCCTTTGCCAGCTCCTTCCTGAGTGGGAGCTGCTTTCTGCCTAGTCATCCCTTTCCTGCCTGCCTGCGTTAGAAAACCTGGTGTGTGTGGCTTTGGGAAACAGCCCCACTGGGACTTCCCTTGGCAAAAAGATTCCCAAATGCCGAATAACCAGCTTTTGATTTTCAAGAAATAACAGCAGCTGCTGGTGGGTGTAAATAAACAACACACAAAAAAGAAAATCACACATATGCAGAAGAAAGAGTTCATTATTTCCACCAAAAGCCCTGCCAGAGATCTTATCACTGTCAAAAAAATAGCCTGTGCTGCCAGAACTTACGATGTATCACCGCACTTGACTTGCTGTAATACCGACACTTTATTTTTCTTTGTAAAGAATGCGCGCAGTGCTATCTTTATGCTCCACTCAGAGCTGTAGGTTTCCATCCAGAATATGTGGAATTGTCAAAGTTCAGGCCTGTGTCTCTGCTCTTTATTAGTTACCAGCTCCCTTCGGTTTGTCCCAGCAGAATTTACACTGAAGGTGATGCACATCAGAGTTTAGTGTGAGCAGAAGCACAAGCAGTTACCTGCTACTGTATGCACCAGTGACTTGTGCATAGGTGTGATGAAACAGCTTTTCGAATGTGAATGTAATCTTGATAGCACTTGCATGGAAACAGCCCTATTGTATGTTAATGCCACTAGTATAATCACCACGGAGTGAAACTGGTGACTAATTCAAAAAATAAACTTCCTGTCTGCAGCAAAAGCCCTTTTGCAGAAAAAGGCATTTTCTTCATTGACCCATGGCACTGTGTTGTGTTGCAATACTAACTGTGGGCAGTAGTGTTCAGATGCAGCAAAAAGCTCTAATTTAGGGACTTTTCCCTCTTTAATTTCTAATTCCTTCATCTCCTGACCAGGAGCAAAGTACTTTGCCTAACAGACTCTTCCGACTCTTACCAGATTTTGTAACTGAAGCAGGAGATTCCCCAATGTTCTGGAGAAACAGAAAGTGGGGTCTGCATGTCATGAGGTTATGATCTTCCATGCGAGGAACACAACCAGTCTGCCATTGGTCTCAGATTGGGGTTGTAAGTGTTGGAAGTTACTATAGTCTGGGGATTTTTTTTTCCCCTCACTAATAACAAGAGAAACTCATTCTCATTTTCAGAAATGAGAGAACATCAGGAAAATTTCCTTGAGAAAAGCAGAGTTATATTCCATTCCTTTTGCATTGCCTGCAGTTCCCACGAACATTGCAGAGTGGAATCCAACAAACAAGCAAGCAGGTGCTGTGGAACTGGCATGAGGAAGGGGCCTGGACATGGGAGAGATGAGAGAACCCGTTCTCCCTGCATACCAGAACAAGAGAGACAAACATACTCATTCCATTCATTAACAAGAAAAAGTGATTTAAACATAGTGGAGACATGGGGAGGTTTTTCATTTTCATGAGTGTTTGTAGTTTCCAGTGTGGAATTTCCCCTTAGAGTGTCATTTAACCAAAATATCTGTCTGTCAGTGTTTTGTGGTACTTTTTGACAGTAGCAAGTAAGAAATTAATAGCTGCTAGAGCTTGCTGTCTTCTAGTTCTAATTGCCTTCTAGGTAGACTCTTCCCTTTTCCTGACTCCATTTCTGCCACAAACCAAATGTACCCGGTAACTATCAAGGCCTTTCACCTGCTTTTTGTTTTCTGTCTGTGTGTGAGAGACAGCTGCTACATGAACGTTTTTTGTGCTCTGTCCAGTCCATCCCTACGTGGTCTTTTCAGGACTGGAGATAACTAGACTTGCAGAAGCCCACAAACCCAGTTTTAGACACTGGGTCCAGACTCACAAAATATGTAAAGTGTGGCTCTGCAGGAAGCTCTGGGCCTCATGTGGGCCATGGAGCCCTCAGCCACACCCTGACTGACTCCTTAGCACAGCAAGAGGAAAAAAATTAAACTAAACAAGAGGAACTGCTGCTCGATTGAGCTTTATTTTGTAATGCACAGACAGACTGCAAGGTCAGCACATCTCTGTGAGCTGTGTGACCATATGGGCAATGGCAGTTTCTGAAATAGCCGTGCTGGATTTGGCAGCCTTGATGGTGACCACATGGCAGGTCAGTGAAAACCATTTCAGTGCCAGTTGTATAATTTCACTCTTCAGTCCTCTCAGAAGAATGAGGCCAGGTTTTGGGACCACATCAGATGTGACATTTTTTGTGGAGTACCTACACCTCTGGCGTAAAAAGCGGAGTTCTTTTGCTGCATCTTGGGTAGCTGAGAACATTCAAGTTAAAATAGCGATTGTTATTCATTATGTAGGTGTAGTATTGGAGTATTTTGAAGTAATTTTGGAGTAAACATATCAACAAGGAGATACGTTTTTTTGAGAAAAGTAAGGCACGCATTAGGCTGAGACTGAAGTTATTTGCAGCTGCGATAGCCTTCAGGGGAAGCCCTCTAAGAAGATGCCATGGTTTCTGATTGTTTTAAAAGGGCTGCTGCTCACAGCTTAATTGTTTCTTGCTGGTCAAGGTTGAAGAGATCATTCTGGTTGACCGCTGATTGTGTCGCCAGCCTAAATACTGTCTCATCTTTCAGGCTGCTGGGCCAGATTAACATGAATGTGGGAGCAAACTGACTCTTGCAACACCTGGCTCCTGCAGATAACCCCACCCAGCCTGACTTCAGGCCAAGTCTTGGCACAAACAACTGCTGTTGTATTGACAGATGACCTCGTGAGAACGAGCAGATAAGACTAAGTGATGCTGATACCATTTGATCAGTAAGCCACGTTCTATATTGCGAGCCAGGGCAGTCAGGAATGCTGATGTGATCACAAGCCCTTGGAGAATTTGTCCGATGGCTTGTTATGGTCATCCCTGTCAGGACACTGGTCCCTTAGGGCTTTGACCCCTGGCCAGTGTTTGGTGGGCAGGCTCTGTGCCCTGCCTGGAAACCCACTGCTCTGAGGTTTCTGCAGGCCCTTCTGCATACCACAGCCATAAATATAAACCATTATGCTCAGTGAGCACATTTCTGTTTCTCTGTATTTTGTAGTCATAGGTAATTCTGGTGCGAAGAGACCCCAGGAGGACCAGGGACAGTTTATCGATGTGGCTGCTCAAAGTGCACCAGTAAAACACATCCCAAATGACTCCTGTCACATGATAAAAATAAACTGGAAAGACCAGACCGAAAATTACTTCAAAATGAGTCTGTTTGTAATCCATCATTTGACAAGGGTGAGAGACCTTCAGAGAGACAGATCCTACAGTTCATTGTGTTTTGCAACTTAGGTAGGAATCAGGACTGAATGGAAGTAACATGGTATCAGGGGCTGATAAAGGGGAAAAAAACCCAGATTATGTCTTTTACAAGAAATTTATTCCCCATGACAGAACTGAATTTTCCTTGTTTGTCCCACTTGCATGGAGCACAAGAGACAACCTGGTCTTGGGTCACATTCCAGTTAATTCTGCCAAGTGCTTCTGTCCATCCTGCTCAGGAAGAGGTCAGCTCTGAGGATCTTGTAGTATCAATGAAACAGATGCGACATTTTAACCCTGTCAGCAAAACAAAATGTCAAGATGGACAGAGAGTTTCCATTTCCGTCTGTACTTCAGGATTTTCTTTTTGATTTCACCCTGGGAGTGAAGCCTGCAGACTACCTCACCCTGGGAGCAGATTCTGCTTGTCTAATGGTAAATGAGAACTGCAGCAAGCCACACCATTAAAGAGACACACATAGTTGTCAGTTATCCAGTTTATCAAAACCACCTCAAATTCCAATTCTGTTCTCCAGCTGCTGGCAAGCAACTTGACAACATCAGTGACTTTTGCATGTGGACTTGTGGTCTTCGTGGCATGGACACATACATACTGCATTACAAATCTGTAATGCTGTGTCTTCCAGGTTTAGGGCTAGCTGTTGGTTACTATCCAAGTGCAAGTGTTGACTACAGTCAAAACCACACCAGACCCCTGGCTCCCACCTTGAACGTACAGCTACTTTGGACAAAAATGGGAGCTACGTGCTTTGGTTTTGTGTCTGGATTCCCACTAGAGGTCTCCTACAGGTAATTATCTTCTAGCTGCTTTCACAGACTGTTTAATGAAGTGTTTGTAGTATTCAGCCATGTATGCTGACACCAAGGTGACTGACTAATGCAGATAAACATGTAAGAGTCAGGTTTGATTTCATCGTTAGCTAGTGCCTCGGTGTCTGCCTCTGTACAGTAAACAACAGATTTCGGTTCACATCAGACTGGGTCCTTCTGCAAATATAAACAAATACAGTCATGAGAACAGCAAAGTAAACTCTGTGGGACATTGGTGGCTGCACTGACAAATGAATTAAAAATAGTCATTTATTGTTGATTTTTTAGACCATCCGGGACTGTGGTGTGTAACACCTAAAGCAAGAACAGCTCAGGGGCTGGAGGAGCATTTGGAGGAGGGTTCAGAACCTCGTGATGGCTGGGATCTGCAAGGAATGTGCCAGTTTTCTGTGTCATGAACTCATTCGGCACTGTCACTGCTTAAAATGATGGTGTTAGAGATCCTTTTAGTTTTCCTGCATAAAGATTCTTCTGTACAAAGTCTTCCCTCTGGGAAGGCTGTCAAAGAAAAGCTAAAAAAAATTTTCCCATTTAGTTCCACTCCTGTTTCATTAGAAGCAGAAGTGTTTGTGACCCCTATTCCACCTATGGCTGGTCTGGGCACTTCCCTCTGGCCAAAGTGTGGCTCTGGTGTTTGAGGAAGGGATTCACCCAGCACAGTTCCTGGCACAGTTCACCCAGCTGCCCAACTCAGAGAGCAGCAGGATGGAGGGTTCTGGGGAGGGTGGTTACCTGAGTTCAGTGAGTCGGGTACACTCTCACTCACACCTGTATGAGCACAGCAGTGCCAGGACCTGGGCTTAAATACCTGGGTAAAAATACCAGCCTGAAAGCATGAGTCATGCTTCCTGGGATTCCAGGAAGCCAAAGGCAGAGCAAGTAAGGCCTGGGACAGTCTAAAAGTCATGGTGCTGACTCAGGTTGGTTACTGCCAATCTTGTGATTCTCCTGACCAATAAACAGAACTAGCCAGTAACAACAACAACAACCCCCCATGGCTCAAGCAGCACAAGGTGAGCACAAAACCTACTCTCCTGTCTTAGGGGGAGGACACAGCTCAGAGCTGCAGGGTCTGGGAAACTCTACAGCAATGCAGTTGGCTGCTTCTCATAGTGAACAAGGTGAGACTATCTGAGCACACTGACAGACGCATGCCCTGTGCTTTGGGGAGCCCTATGCCCACTTGGAGACCTGCCTTGGCTATCAGCATAGAGTTACCAAGTTCAGTAAGGAAAAGATTGGCACTTGTTAATAAATTGGCTGCATTTAAACTAGCTTTTCTTACCACTAGCACTGATAGAAGAGATTACTCAACACTATTACAAAACCTTAGCATCCCAAGGGAGGCACCATGCTGAGGGAAGGGCTGCGGCTGCAGGCTGTGCCACCATGGCTGGGGTGAGCTGCTGCCCCACATTCACCCATGTCTGTCGGTAATCCTGCAGCGCTGCCTTCTCCTCATATTTTGGTGCAAAGACCTGGCTTGGCTTTTGGCTGGATTTGTGGAGACCAGCAGAAATTGGGGCAAATTCCTTGCTTCTGCTTTGCCATTCACACCATCAGGGAAGGCAAGAGTGGGTTTGCTGGTTAAGCGACAAACAGTCATGACTACAAAAATGCTAGCCCAGTGACAAACTCCTTTAAAGCTATTTCTCTTACAAGCAAAACAGTGTTTATTCCCATCGCTAGCAGAAACTATGTAGAAGATATAATTACATGCAATTAACTTTTTTTTTTAACCGAATACCTAACCTGCTGTGATCTCTGAAGACCAAGCTGCATTAGACAGGGATTGCTGAATGTTCCATCCAAGTCATCATCTGATTTTGCTGATGAACATGTTGCTCTGCAGAAGGTTTTACTTCACTTAGAAAAGAGCACAGGAGTTCCCACAAGAAATATCCAGGATTCTCTGAACTTTACTGTGATACAGTGAATGTAAATGTGTGGACCTGAGAAGTTACCTGGTGAGATTTACTGGTAATGTTAGTAGCATTCCTGGTGAGTCCCTGGTCCCTATTCCACCTAAGAGAACGGTTGAGCCTCCAGTATGAGAGGACTTGTCTGAAGGCAGCATTGACTGGTATAAGATATTTTAAAAGAGAAGCTGGATTATGGCTGTGAAAATAAGGTAACGCTCTCAAACTCCGCATCTTCTGACCATTACAGGGATGCAGGTCATTGAGTTTTTTTAATGATATGGACTGTACCAGTAAGGGAATGTTTTAAGGGAATGGAGAGAAAAGCTGTGTGCTCTGGATTTGCTTTTTGCCCTGGTGACAGTAGAAGACGTACAAAGAAGCGGGTGACAGCAAGTGCTGCGTTTTCAGTGCAGATGTATTTGCAAGCGACATTGAGGACACAAAGGATGGAATTTTGTGATAATGGTGATCTTTAGCTTCACGGGCAGAAACAAACTGTGTCTGATCCTTTTTCTTGTAAGCCCTGTTGAGATCCCAGTTACAGAGATCAAACAAATGCTTATTTTAATGGTATTCCTAGGCCCCAAGACAGAAAATGTGGTTAAAGCCCCACTGCCATTCACACAGTGAACACTCACAACATTATATAAACTTAATCTTGCCCAATAAGAGCTCTTACAGTGCCATTTAGAAAAGATTATCTGTCACAGGTAAATGGCCAAACTAAGTGTGTTCCGCTGCATAGGGATTGCTGCCATATTTCTCAGCTCTGTCTATACTAAAGAGTCAACTGAAGTGACTCTCAGCCAACATCAGATGGAACCTTCCCACCTTCCCTTGAAGAGAAGTCTCACTCTACTTAAGTTGTCCACAGCCAGCCCACACTCAGCTCATCTGCTGGTTAGTAAGGACGTTGCAGTGGCACAGACTGTCTGGTCATTACCTAGGAATTGCAGGTGGTGACTGGGCATCAAGAGGGTTTCTCAAACTTCTGCTTTGCACATCCTTAAATATGAAAGAGCAGATTGTGAAAAAGAAGTCAAAGTCGCATGGAACATTAAAAAAACCCAATAAGCTGCAGTATTATCTCTTTATTGTAGACATATCACAGGTCTACAAATAGACAGGCTGTGTTCTTACTACCGTAACTGCACTTTTAAAATAACATATTGGTAGCAAAAGTAAAATTTCAAAGTAAAGTTTTGCATAGATAAAGACCAAACCACCGTTCCTACTCCTACTTACCGTATGTAAAACCACTCAATGTTACAGCTATTCCAGTAACCAAACTCCCAGTACAATGGAGGTCTGTAAATAGTATTTCAGCACTGACAGTATTTAAACATTTAACACGCAGAGCCTAGGGTAAGGGTACTTTTTCAGTGTTAGAAAAACCACTGCTGAATTCATGTTTTGTGGCTGTCTGCATATATAAAGTGCTATATAAATGCCAAGTGTGATTCAGTTGTCTGTATCTGAACACAAATTAACATTTTGTGCAGGGGTTGGGATAAGAAATTCCATGACGTTTGCCAAAATGCTTGTGCATTCGCAGTAATTTAACATAAAATCTACTCACAGCGTCCATTGACTGGAGACAATACGTGTGATTCTTTCAGCTGAACTACTTAATTTAGCAGATAACTGCTGCTGCTTCGGAGTTCATGGAGGAGAATTGAAGGCCGTGGCCAGGCACAGAGTTGAATGCCATCAGTGACAGATGACACGCTGCCCCATGAGCTTGCAGTCTAAAATAAAAAGCAAAGGGACCACTCTCTGGAGTGATGGAGGGAGAGAGATCTGGTCCTGCCCTGCCCCAAGCACAGCCTGTTGAGAGCAGATGAAGGGCTGGGGAGGTGTGATACATACATCAGTGCTTGAATGGTCCTACTAGATCCAAACTGCCACTGGGGGCTTTACCTGACATTCAGTCCAAGTCAGACAGTGCTTCTTGTTTAGTTTTTTCTTTCCTGTTTTTCATAATGTCAGAGTTGTAGGGCCCCAAACTGCAAAATGAAGACAGATCAATGGCTGACATGAGCAAGAAGCAGGTTTGTGTAGTGCAGCGTAACTCACTTAAGTGAGGGACATTATGGAGCACAGCCTTAGCACAGCAATAACCAGTGAAAAAGGGGTGACTGATAAAATAATTGTCTAACAGGATCTAAATCTGGTTCAACCAGATATTCCTGCTGTTATTTTATGAAGTAGTTAGTATTCACTCAAATACCAAAATACATCTTTAAATTGCCTTTTTCCCCCGCTCTGTAGCTGAGGAGTATCTCTGGAGAGTCACTTGCAGTGCTTGGGGAGGTTTGTGCATCACAAGATGACAATCTGAGCTCAAGAATGAAATTAGTGCAATATATCTGCTGGGAGACCTACTCGGCCAGCCACCCACAGTCCAAAAGGTTCCTTAACTGCATTGGTGACAATTTCCTGATGCAAGTGGTGGAGAAGCCCACTAGGAGAGGAGCGCTGCTGGATCTTGTTCTCACCAACAGGGTGGATCTGGTTGAAGCAGTGAAGGTTGAAGGCCACCTTGGTTGCAGCGACCATGAGATGGTGGAGTTCAGGGTCACGTGTGGTAGGGACAGAACCGCTAGCAGAACCACAACCCTGGACTTCAGGAGGGC
>VXBP01005123.1:1498-11705 GCA_013400115.1 Rhinopomastus cyanomelas | reverse complement strand
GCCATTCAGCAAGATCTGGACATGCTGGAGAGCTGGGCAGAGAAAAATGTAATGAGGTATAACAAGGGTAAGTGTAGAGTCTTGCATCTGGGCAAGAACAACTCCAGGCACTAGTACCAACAGGGGACTAACCTGTTGGAGCGTAGTGTAGGGGAAAGGGACTTGGGAGTCCTGGTGGACAGCAGAATGACTATAAGCCAGCAGTGTGCTCTTGTGGCCAATAGCATCCTTGGGTGGATCAGAAGAGGGGTGGTTAGCAGATCAAGAGAGGTTCTCCCCCTCTACTCTGCACTGGTCAGACCACACCTGGAGTATTGCATCCAGTTCTGGGCTCCTCAGTTCAAGAGGGATGTGCAGCTGCTGGAGAGGTTCCAGCGTAGGGCAACAAAGATGATGAAGGAGGTGGAGCAACCTCCTTTACCAGGAGAGGCTGAGGGAGTTGGGTGTCTTTAGCTTGGAGGAGACTGAGGGTGACCTCATTAATGTCTACAAATATTTGAGGGGTGGGTGTCAGGAGGATGGAACTGGGCTATTCTCAGTGTCATGTAGTGATAGGACGAGGGACAATGGTTGTAAACTGGAATACAGAAGGTTCCACAACAACCTGAGAAGGAACTTCTTCACAGTGGGGGTGGCGGAGCAGTGGAACAGGCTGCCCATGGTGGTTGTGGAGTCTCCTTCACTGGAGATGTTCAAGACCCGCCTGGATGTGTTCCTGTGTGACTTGGTCTAGATGATCCTGCTGTGTCAGGGGGATTGGACTAGATGATCTTTCCAGATCCCTTCCAATCCATAATGATTCTATGATTCTATGATTTCACTTTGCTTGTTTGTGAGGTTAAAGCTCAGTGTTGATTTAATGAAGTAGTTTGTCCTAATTAATGTGACATAACAATTAGCTGCTTTGACACTTTCAGAGGTCAGGTGGTACCTTAAATTTTGCAGAGCAGGTCAGCTGAGGAGAAGGATGTCTTTTTTTCCATCATCAGGTGAGACACCTCCCTGTTGATGCAGGCCACCTGGGAGCATGGTACATATGTCTTTTTTCAGTAAAGCCTGCCTCATGCTACAGACCACAGAAACAAGATGACATTGGCAGTACCTCTGCGGGATGAGTTCAGCCAGGAAAAACAGGAGAAGAAAAGCTCTAGGATGCTGCTCCCTAGGCCTCAACTTCCTCTAACATCCTCCTCTTCCTCCTCCTCTTCTTTCATTTCCTCCTCCATTCTGCCAGCTATGGCAATGTTGGACATCCTGGACAATGTCTAAACCCAAATTACAACAAATCTACTTTATGCTTCTGTAAAAAGAAATGCTTTTAGTTATTGGACAGGTACAGAAATATTCTTGCTGCCAGCATACAGGCTACAAGAATAGAAACTAGCACTACTACACCATAAAAACAAAAGAGTACTGTTAACCATGTTGCGAATATTCTACATTTTATTACATGTTTTATCTTGAGATTAAAAAATAACTTGTTGCTTTCAACTGTTTCTCTTAGTGCTTTGAAAAATACTGTTTCATTCAACCCATCAACAATAGAAACTTTTTGAAAATGTTTTTATTCCTCTGAAGTGGTATCAAATACAACAAGACCACAAGGAGCGAAAATGTGTTTCTAGAAAACTTGGTTGTAATAGCCCTTCTGACTTTACTGTACTAACAATAAAATGAATAGCCCTGAATACATCACAGTAATGAATAAAAGAAATTAAAAAGTCTTCCTGAGAAAGAGGTCTGCAATTCCTGAATATTTTTCATATGTTTAAACTTCATCTCCAATGTGATAGCTGTCAGAAACATATTTTGCTTTGAGTAATCGGAACTGAATTCCTGAGTAGGCTTCTTTTAAACTCATATTAAAGTGTGAGTTTATAAATACTTTGGGTTTAGGGTTTTTTTTTCCCCAGAAGTTCATTGCCTGACTTAATTGAGCAAAGAAAGTAGGACTCATTTTCCTGAACACACCAGAGGTATGAAATAAATTTCTGTATGTGCTTTTAAGCTGCAGCAAACATTGAATCTAATAATCAGAAAATGCTTTGTTTTGACATATGAGATTTCCTCTTCCACACTAGTTGGCAAGCTATTAGAGGAAAAAAACCTTGTCCTGCATGTCTTTCATTCCACATACATCATTGCTTTAGTGTGGGGCTTACTGCTCTCCCCACTGAAGACTGCTGGGCTTTATCATTTCAGTGGGCTTCAGCCTGCTGTCAGTATCTACACATCAAAATACAATTTAAATAATGTACAGAATTTGTAGTAAAAGGACACTCAAGACACAAAGGAAATAACTTTTTTGAAGTATTTTAATTGTCATTTATTACTGAATTATGATCAATATGAAGAGGGAAAGCTCTTTAACCAAATAGCCAAATTTACAGTTTAGTGAAGTGTGAATCAGCCTTCACAAAAAACACTCAGAAGGAAAGGTGAGATGAAAGTAACCAGCACAATAATTGGATTTTTTCAACTTAATGTCCTATCATGGTTAAAAAACAGTGCTAGGATACAAGTGTGTACAGAATGATTCTAAATGCTTCCTTTTATTGTTTCATCACATCATTGCTTCTCACTGAGTAAAATTAAATAAACATGTTTATGTCAACTACAGCTTAATATAGATTACTAGTATCTTGAAAGGATCCCCAGTTTGAAGGCAGGGTAGCACATGCCTTAATGGATATTAATATAAAGGAATAAGCTTAGTCCACGCTGATGTATATATTATAAGAAATCTCACAACTATAACTATGAATGCAGAAGACACTCACTCTTGAAGGCAACAGGAGGTTTGTCATGGATAGATCAGCTGAGGTATGACTTGTAGATATTTTCAAAACTTAAAAATAAAACAAGTGTTTGGGTCCAGTCTGGTGTCTTTATTTTTTTGTGTTGAAGAGATATGTGTTCATTAATGGTTATAACTGCAGAAAACATCACTATCAGGACAGTACTTACACTGCCTTTGGTGTTCAACACAGGTTTATGTGTCTTTTAACTAAATGTAAGGACATACTAATAGTGAAAGATGCTTTACAGAAAAGTTCTATCTTTAAAATTTTTGTGTGTGTGTATATATACACATACATGCATGGAAGCAGATATAATCTTCAAGCCAAATTTTAAGATGGTAATCAAGAGAAGCCGAAAAATTATCTCACCAACAAAGGGGTCAAAATGCTTTACCCATCTGTAGAGATGTGATTAAACAATTGCTTTAACAGACAAGCTAAGCATTCCAGTACATTGAATTGCTTCCAAGAGCCAAAGGGAAGCGCATATTTTGCAAAGTGAATAATATAATGTAATGGGGACTTTTCACAAACTAATTCTTATACTGCTCACTGGAACAGATTGCTTAGAGCCCTATCCAGCCAGGCCTTGGTTTTCTATTTAACACATAAATGATAACTGTGTTTTGTGAACTCATACTGAAATCAGATTGCATCAAGAGAAACAGATGCAGTCGCTCTGAAAACATACACATAATTGTGCCATTGTTAGACATACGTGTTAGACATACATACAGCCTGGCATTGACAACAAGAAGTTAGTACCAAATGGAACACAGTTTTGTCTTTTCTAAAATCTTATTGCCAATTACAATTTAAAACATTCTGAAGGTAAACATTTTCAAGCAAGACAGGTCCTGGTTACTTCACAGAATCATGGAATCACAGAATGTTAGAGGTTGGAAGGGACCAGGGTAAGCCTACAGTACTGTCTCAAGATGTCCTACATGGGGCTTGAAGCCACAACCCCAGGAATTCAGAGTCCCATGCTCTACCAACTGAGCCACCCAGGTGCCCCCAAATATATTATATTATATATATATATATATATATATATATAAGGTTCAAGGTTATTCTTTATGTTTATATTGAAGAAGATAGATTTCAACCTTGTAGGTCAAAAAATCTAATCTTTAAACTTGTTCAACTTGTACTTGGTATGTGAAAATAATCAAGGTGAAACTCCCAAAAATGTTTCCATCTGCCCACTACATCAGTGACTACTGTTGGAACCAGTAATTCATTATTCATATGTTTTGAGGTTGTCTCTGAATCAAAATCAATGATAAAGAGAAAACAATATTTCTGCAATCTCCTGGAGAGCCTCCTGTGCCCAGTGAAAAGTGAGCACAGTGCTTAGTGGGCTCTACTCCTGAAAAGGAATGGCTTGCATGTATACACATTCAGCTGTGTACTAAAGAACAGCGAGAAAAAAAGTTGTCACTCCTCCTTGGAAATGTCTGAAACAAGCATTTTCCTAAGAAAGCAACTTAGGACAGTTCACACAGCTAAGGTTTGACCTGCTCCTGGCAATTCACTGAATTGTACAAGATGGGGAGAAAACGAAGATAATTTCATTTATTCTTTGTCGTTGAGGTCTGTCGGGGCAGACAGGTGTTGCATTCAGGCACCTGTGCTGTGTTCTTTAGGACTGTCCCATGGCAGTGATAAGGAAGCATATTTCTGAGCATGCAGACACATAGGCTCTGTTCACAACCCCTGGTTCACAGCCGCGTGTTATACTCCAAAGGCCCATCTCCATCATCATCTCCTGTAGTGCCAGCCTCCATTTCAGTTTTGAATGCTGGACCAACCCTTTCCAGTGTGTAGTCAATTCTTCTCAAATCTATGCCAAGAAAACAAATTCATCAATGCAGCCAAGAAATGTTTGAAAAGTACATACATCTCAGGCAGTGTCCAACCCTGCAACTGGTGGTAGTCTGTTAGCTAGCCTGCAGCAAGGCAAATCTGAGCCAGCGGGACAAAAGGCCTAGAATGACCCAAAATGATGTAAGCTGCTATAAATGAACATTCCCTGACTGTGTTAATTCAGCTGGTATTCCCCTTTATTATCTCTAGCTGCCACAGACACAAATGATCAAAACCAGCATCAGTGCCAGCAATTACTACTCCATGCAGATACTAAAAGGAAGGAGCTTTCAACTGTAAAAAAATAGATGCGTGGACATTTGTCCAGAATAGCAGTCTGTTTGGGCTTTAAGTCTTTAAAATCTGCCCTGAATCAAACAGAAAGACATTCTGTAAAATATAGCACGAACAACAGGCAATCCAGCCATGAAGTGTATAGGATGCTACCCCAGAGCCAGTAAACTTGCAGTATTTTCCTAGTTAATACATTCTCAATTTGCAAAACAAAGGTTAAAATTCAGTGGTTAGAAGTTTTCACACTGAATGGTAACACCAGGTTAAGAGGCTCTCACACAGTTGCTGGGCAAAAGAGAAAGGTAAAATAGCAATATTCTTATACCAGCTTTGCACAGAGAGAGCGTGCCTGTTTTAATCTTTTGGGTTAAGAGAATTTTGATTCTTGTCTTTATGGCACATCTAGGACTTTACTTTCTTGCACTTAAAAAAACCGTACATAGACTATAATATTTACTTTGCATATCTGGAAGTTTCAGCCTTCTGCAGCAAGAGTTACAACGATGCTTTGCGATGAAATTTCTTATTGCATCTTCTCCTAGGTTTGCTGGCCCAAATACCATCTTTCCAAATCTAAAAGACACATATTTAAATAATAAATGCAATAGCAGGGGAGGAAGAGTATGAAATATTCTATTTTTTAAATAAGATGTAATCTGTCCTTTTTTATAAAGGCAATCAAAGCTTAGCATACGTCACAAGTTTCTTAGCTCTAGGACAAGAAATCTGCCAATTCTGGTGAAGTGTTAGTCCCACACGACTGTACTTTCCTGCTGCATTTCAGAAACGCTCTAAAGGGAGGCTGGATGGACTCAGAAGTTCCTACAAAAACACTCAAGGGAAATTCAGGCACAGTGACATTTATACATCATATGCCAGACTCTGAGTGTCTCTGTTGCAGCTGCCAATCATTCTAATCAAGCAAATGGTCTGGTTCCAGTTCTGATGTGACAAGCTCTGGGAACAAATCAGAACTAGAAAGGAAATACTTTTACTTTATTTAAGAACAGAAAGCAAAAAGGAAGCAGACCTCCAGTCATATCAGTATGCAACACAGAGGAAAAAAAACACAAACCATACTACAGTGCTGACAAGCCAGGCTTGAAAACTTGTTGGCTTCTTCCTATGCTCATTTTCACGTGTCTGCACTCTGGCCAATTCAGCAGCATTGCTAAGGGATCCATTTGTCTAACTGTAATACATATTCTGAATGAGGCTGACACAATTACAAGCAGAAGCAAGATATAACCACACATGTATTACAAGTACCACATAATTATAACAGATCCTTAATGTAGTCTGAAAGATCAGTATTCATTAATTCTGATATTGTTCCACAATTGTTCTCAATAATTTAATTGACATTCCAGACATAAAAGAACACAGCATACAAAGAAACTTCATGAATGCTAGTATTTTATTTTAAATATATGCACAGTGGAAATGACACATTTTAAAATTTTAAATCAATTATAGCTCTGAGAAACTATATAAAATGATTTTAACTCTGTCAAATTTTTCTGTAATCCTCATTAAAAAAATATATTCTATCTAAAGAAAGCAGTTTTCAAATATGACACTGTCCTTATTCACACAGGAGAAAAGCAACCATTAGCCAAAAATCCTACAGAAGCCTTAGTATCTCTCTAATTGCTGGTAGAGCTAGTGATTACCCGACTCCTGGATCATCTGAAGGACTACTGTAATGCAAATTAGTACAATAAAGGAGATAAGAAGTGAAATATTAAAGGACACAATGCTATACAGCTATTTTTATCCTACAACACACTTAAGTATTTGTTTCAGCAGGATTAAGAAATTGAGATGACTTCACTAGCTCTAAGTTTAGGGACCCACTCTGCTACTATCCCTGATCTGTTCCATGCAAACTGCAGCTCTGGGAGTTTTAAGGAAGGAAGGAATTCCTTCCAGTGAATCCTTGGAAGACCTTAAGAATTGTCTGTGCAAGCACTGTAAAGCCAGGAATGAACCGGTGCAGAAGAATCAGCTGAACTCTTCAGGTACCTTCTACCCCCACAAGTTTTTTTTGTAAACAAGATCACTCTCCAAGCTATTCAAGGTCTGCAGGTGCATTACAGCAACTGCATTAATGTGAACCTGTGGACTTAAAAAACTCAAGCATGCTACTGCTTCTGTGAAAACTTTGTCCAACAGTCATGCTCCATAAGTGCCTATCAGATTGTACCAATTGTACCTGGCTGATGCAAACACTGCTCCTTATTACCCAAAGTTGAAAATGCTCAAAGCTGACAAAAAGTCATTTATTTTCAGGACTTTACTGACAGAAGGTGAAAGACTATGAGGGACTTGATGACAAGCAGCACCTTTTCCAGGGATGTGTCCAAGTAATTTATTTGGTTTGGCTTTGAAGATGTAGCCTACAGTTCACCTGTTTGAGTTCACAGAATCATTCAGGTTAGAAAAGACCCTTGAGATTATGAAATCCAACCAAAAACCCTACACCACCAAGTTCACTGTTAAACCATTTCTCCAAGCACCACATCTAAGTGATCTTTACTCAGTCACACCCCTAAGCAGTCTGTTCCAATGCCTGACTCCTCTTTCAAAAGAATAAATTTTTTAATGCCCAGCTTGAACCTTCCTGGTCAACAGGGGAGGTCCCAGATGACTGGAGACTTGCCAGTGTGACACCCATTTACAAGAAGGGCAGGAAGGATGATCCAGGGAACTACAGGCCTGTCAGCCTGACCTCAGTACCAGGGAAGGTCATGGAACAGGTCATCTTGGGGGTGATCACACAGCAAGTGCAGGACGACAGGGGGATCAGGCCCAGCCAGCATGGGTTTATGAAGGGCAAGTCCTGTTTAACCAACCTGATCTCCTTCTATGATCAGGTGACCCGCCTAGTGGATGANCCAAGTGTCGGGTCATGCACTTTGGTCACAACAAGCCGCGGCAACGTTACAGGCTTGGAGAAGAGTGTCTGGAGAGCTGCCTGGTGGAGAAGGACCTGGCGGTGTTGATCGACAGCTGGCGGAACATGAGCCAGAAGTGTGCTCAGGTGGCCAAGAAGGCCAATGGCATCCTGGCCTGTATCAGAAACGGCGTGACCAGTAGGAGCAGCAAGGTGATTGTGCCCCTATACTCGGCACCTGTGAGACCGTACCTCGAGTACTGTGTCCAGTTTTGGTCACCACAGTACAGGAAGGACATTGAGGTGCTGGAACGAGTCCAGAGAAGGGCAGCCAAGTTGGTGAAGGGGCTGGAGGACATGCCGTATGAGGAGAGGCTGAGGGAGCTGGGTTTAGTCTGGAGAAGAGAAGACTGAGAGGGGACCTTATTGCCCTCTACAAGTACCTAAAAGGAGGTTGTAGCAAGGCTAATGTTGGTCTCTTCTCTCAAATTGGTGATGATAGGACGAGGGGAAATGGCCTCAAGTTGCGTCAGTAATAACAATTACAGTTTCTGCTACCACTGATGTGAAATAATCTACTTGAACAGCAGCAAACCAGACTTTTATGCATCTGTAGCAATACCTGAAAAATGTTTACTAGAGTTTGTAAACAACTATGTGATAGACCTCTTTGCTTATCCAGTTTTCTTGTGCTTCTGTCATAGACCTACAACTTACTTAGGGCAAAGACTTTGCCACTGTGACATGCTCAGCACATCTTTTATGTTGCTTCAAAATAAATATTATATACTAAATACAAATACAGTCATACAACATTGCTAGTCATTTAATACTAATATAATTAATGAAATATTACTAATGTTCCCAGAACTAAGAACGTGCTCCCAAAATTAACTTGTTCTTTGTTACAGGCAAGCAATCTGATGTTAATTGTCCTTTGTATTAAATCAGAATATTCTATCTTCCTTCCAAACATGAGACACCCCTTGAATCAGATTATATGAGCTGAACAAGGGAGAGCAACAAGATAGTGGAGGGGAAGAGATGCTGGAATACAGCTGAAAAGAGGTTTGAACTTAAGAACTTGAGTTCCCTGGGGAAAAAATACTGCAGGACAGCAACCATCAAGACCACTGCTTCTGCTCTTGCTACAACAAATACAAGCAATCATAGAATTATTAGGGATTGAAAGGGACCTCCAAAGAACAACTAGTCCAATTCCCCTGACACAGCAGACTCACCTAGACCAAGTCACACAGGAACACATCCAGGCGGGTCTTGAACATCTCCAGTGAAGGAGACTCCACAACCACCCTGGGCAGCCCCTTCCAGTGCTCTGTCACCCTCACGATAAAGAAGTTCCTTCTGATATTTACATGAAACCTCCTATGTTCCAGCTTACAACCATTGCCCCTTGTCCTATCACTAGATGACACTGAGAAGAGCCTGGCTCCATGCTCCCGACATCCACCCTTCAAATATTTATAGACATTAATGAGGTCACCCCTCAGTCTCCTACAAGCTAAAGAGACCCAGCTCCCTCAGCCTCTCCGCATAAGGGAGATGCTCCACCTCATTCATCATCTTCTTGCTCTACGCTGGACTCCCTCCAACAACTCTGTGTCCTCCCTGAACTAAGGGGCTCAGAGCTGGACACAATATACCAGATATGGTCTCACCAGGGCAGAGTAAAGGGGGAGAACTTCTCTCTGCTAACCAGTTTCCCCAGCACCTCCCTGTTTGACCATGCAGGTTCTTACAGCTCCCTTCCTTGACTTCTTTCCTGTTGGAATGCTCTTTGCTTAGAATCATAGAATCATTAGGGATTGGAAGGGACCTTGAAAGATCATCTAGTCCAATCCCNTGGCCCTCCTCTGCACTTGCTCCAGCATGTCCACATCCTTCTTGTAATGAGGGCTCCAGAACTGGACGCAGTACTCCAGGTGGGGTCTCACCAGAGCGGAGTAGAGGGGGAGAATCACCTCCCTCGACCTGCTGGCCACATTTTTCCTGAAGCAGCCCAGGATCTGGTTTGCCTTCTGGGCCACAAGTGCACACTGCTGGCTCATGTTGAGCTTTTTGTCCACAAGCACCACCAAGTCCCTCTCCTCAGGGCTATTCTCCAGCCAGTCACTACCCAGCCTGTATTTGTGCTTAGGATTGCGTCTACCCAGATGCAGGACCTTGCACTTGGTCCTGCTGAAACCCATGAGGTTGGCTTGTGCCCACCTCTCCAGCCTGTCCACAGCCCTCTGGATGGCATCCCTGCCCTCCAGCGTGTCTGCTGCACCACACAGCTTGGTGTCGTCAGCAAACTTGCTGAGGGTGCACTCAATGCCTCTGCCCA
>VXBP01005118.1:620501-719256 GCA_013400115.1 Rhinopomastus cyanomelas | reverse complement strand
AGGTCCCTTCTAATCCGTAATGATTCTATGATTCTTCAGAGGCTGAGGCTGTGTGTAATAACCTGGATAGAAAGAGCTTTTACTTGCTGCTGGCCAGCTTCAGATACGCAGGCATGAATTGGAGCTCCAAGAGATGCAACGCTTGGCTGGGTTTTAGAAAGCTCCTCGAGGTATCTAGAAACTCCATCAGCTTAGCTCAGGGGATAGCACTTGTGACCATCATATCAGTGTTTGCAATCAAATGGTAAATTCCTCTGTGAGGAAGAAAATGGGTAACAGCATAACTTTTGCAAATGTTAAGTTGAAAATGCTGAATAGAGGGAAATAAAACCAAACTCTAAAGCCAGGCCTTCCTAGTGCTTCTCCATGGGTGTGGTTTCTGTTGTGGCAAAGGTGTGGAGATAAATGGGATGCTGTGACCAATGGCTGAACCCTCAGCAGGGACAGCACTGCTGCTCTCCTTGACCTTCGAGTTTGGAGCCAGGGGTGCAGATACAAGGTCCATGAGGCTCAAGTTACTGCAGCCAGCTTACTGTCTTGGCAGCATATGATAAATTTATTTGATGTAACCTCTGGAAAGATTTAATCATTGCCCTTCACTTTGCAGTTACAGCAGGTTATGCACCTCTTTTCTCTCAGGGCTACCAAAATGCAATCAGGTACCAGAGACCTGGCTGGAGGTGCTCACTTCTTTCTGCTGTGACGCCATGGTTTATAAAATATCCCATGTTACTAACCTGGCTTTTCCAAACTCATGAAGACTGTTTCTCCAGAAAATGGAAACAGGGTAAGCACGTCCTCAAAGACCATGTTGTGCTTGAATGTGTTTCCAGAGAAGAAGATGGAGAGGAAATCCATTTGGGCTCCAACACTCAGGACATACCAGTAAACGACTTCATGAAGGCAGAATTTTGGTTGGAGGTTGTCAAACACAAATCCATTAATAGCTGGAAGAGAACAGGGGGAAAAACGTTTCGTCAGGACCTGATTCCCCCATGGCTGCTGAACTGCTGCACATTCCCTGGAACAGGGATTAGCCTTCATCTGCTGGAGGTTTGCTTTGCTTTATGAGCACTCACTGTGCATCATGTTGGAGGCATGAAACTGGGGGTCCTGAGTATCCACATGGGCTGCATCAGTGCAGAACCGCCTGATGTTTTCTTCCAGGTACCAGCTGCGGTTCTCATCGAAGACTGAAAACAGTACCAATCTTGCCTTGTCTGACATAATCTGGAAAGTGGAGAGGGAAGCAGTTATTCTTGGTCTCATCTGAGTGCCCCTAAGGGCCCAGTGTATCTGTCAGGTCTTAGCTTGGACACCTGGAGAATAGGTTACTGCTCTTTCACAGGAATTTTGCTTCAGGTTTGTAAAGAAGGGAGCATGCAAGGGAAGAGGGGGCACTGGGGCTGATAAAGAACTGAAGCTTCAACTCGGTTGAAGAGAACTGGACAAACAAATTTTGCTTTCCCAAAGAAAATGACAAGGATATGTAGAAAGTAAGTTAGACAGGCCAAAGCTCAGCTAGAACTTAATGTGGCCATCACCACTGAAATATTTATATAAATACATCAACAGTAAAAAGAGGGCTAAGGAGAATCTTCATCCTTTACTGGATGTGGGGGAACCTGGTGACCAAGGACAAGGAAAAACACTGAGCTAAATGCCTGTTTTGCCTCAGTCTTCATCAGCAACACCAGTTGTTCCCTGACACACAAGTCCCATGAGGAGCAGCTGAGGGAACTTGGATTGTTTAGCCTAAAGAAAAGGAGGCTGAGGGGAGACATTATTGCTCTCTTCAACTACCTGAAAGGAGGCTGGACTAGGAAGGGGACAGCCTCTTCTCCCTAGTACAAAGCCATAGATCTAGAGGAAATGGTGGCAAGTTGCACTGGGGGAAGATTAGGGTGGATCTTAGGAAGAATTTCTTCTCTGAAGTGGTTGCTGGACAGTGGAATAGGCTGCTCAGGGCAGTGAAGTTATCATTCCTGGAGGTATTTAAAGGACATATAAATAGTGTTTAAGGACATGGTATAGTGGTGACCTGGCAGAGTTGGGTCAAAGGTTGGATTTGACCATCCTAAATGTGTCTTCCAACCAAAGAGATTCTGTGAAAGTATTTCACTCACTGCAGATATTCCAGCCTGGCAGTTGAGGCAACAAAGGCAGAACTTACCTGATTTCCCCTCTGATCCATGGTCTTCTTAAAGCAGATGAGGAGGGGCCCAATCAGGCCTGAAGCTGTGTCTCGCACTGGGTCAACAGAGCTATAGTAGAAACGGGTAAGGCAGCGAGGGTCTGCCTGTGTTGGCCCATCCTCAGTGGTGACTCTCCAGATGTAGGTGAATGACTGGCCAGGCGGGATTGGAATGTCCTTCATGTTCTTTTCTAGCAATACACAGCCCAAGGGCAGATCAGTTAGGTCTGGGCTGCTCTTGCAAGAAGTGATCCCACTTCTTAAATTTGCTCAAAAAGGAGGTTGCATAGCATAGAAAACTACCCATACCCACACCCGACCTTGGGTGGCACACTGACTGCTAGCAAGTGCTTGCGTGGAAAGTGATCTGGACAAAAGCAGCCCCTGGGACCAAGTGAGGATGGAGAGGCATATGCCTGATTTTGGTAGCCATTGTAACTCAATCAAACTGGAAAATTTTCCCAGCTTCAACTGTGGGCTGTCTAGAGGAGTTTGCAGATGAAGGTATAGAGCTGGGCCAGACAACAACAGTTGAAAAAAAATGCAAAGAAAGATATTTTTAAGCAGATCTAGCTAGACTTTGAGAAATGTAAAGAGGAGATCTGCAAGGAACAGAAAGAAAACTCAAATACAAATAAATCCTCTGAGCATTTAACAAGACCTTGCACTGATACAGCCTCTTAGGAGAAGACTTTTATCTGCTCCGAGTGCCCAGCTGAGCTGCTGTAAGAGCATGGTTTGCAAAGCTCTTGTGTGAGTCAGGGTAAGAACAGCTCTTTTGATTTACACTCCCCTAACAGCATCACTGCCGTGGCTCCAGAATCACTGTCAAAGCTGGTGAGCCATGACTGTCTGGGTGATGTCAACAGAGGGGCCAGGATGGGGGTCTAGGCTCCCTTCTGTCATTTGCCCCCCTTAGTTCTGCCAGATGATGAGGTGCTTTGCCCTGTTGAGTCTCATGAAGGAAAATCTTTAGATAGTAACAGATCACAAAGCTGACAGAGGTCACTGAGCTCCTTAAGTGGCTGCCTTGGTTGTACCACTTCTGCTGCAGCACAGGAGCTTTCCTCCAGCCTTTGCAATTGCTCCTGTCATTGTGATGCACCTGAAAGGGCAGAGAGGAGGAGGGGAGAAGAACGCTGCACAACGGGGAGTGGGATGTGGGATGGGCCTGAACCAGTTATCCTAGGAGCATGCTGACAATATATATGTCATATATGCATGGGATATATGCATGATAGTAGTTCTGGGAAAGGGATCTGCTAACTTAACAACCTCAGAGCAAAAACCATAAAGCTATGAGCGGAGAGTCTGAATCATAATATACTCTCCCCTCATTAAGGCGGGGCAGAGAGGAGCCCAGGGAATGAGGACTGTAAGCAAGCAGGCGAACATGGGCATGTTGGTTCCTGCAGAAAGTGGAGGCCTTCAGGATGGACCAGGAAGGCTTCTTCCAACCATCTTCCAAGTCTTTGTTAAAGACAAGGTTACATGGCACCCAATGCAGGAACACAAACCAAGAATCATCATAATGTCCAGTCTTACAGGGTTCAGGCACTTGGATACTACAGTCTGCAAGAAGCTTTTCTGGCCCAGAAGAATAGCAGTAGCTAAGTGATGTCCCGAATTCTCAGGGCCTGTCTTACCTTGCAAGTGCTTCACAGCATGGTATGGCCTTACGCTGGTGAGGCCATGAGGATAGATGTTGTATGGTCGGCTTGCCAGGTTCCTGAATACAATCTGAAAAGAGGACAGCCAGCAGAATGTTTAATGCTTTGTGAAGTTTCTGAGCCCTTGAGGCTGCCTTCAGTGTCCTCACAGGGAGGGAAATGCTGGGCCAGTAGTGCTTTGAGATTGGCTACCTGACAGTGTCCAACAGCAGGGAACCTGGGTGCAACTGACATCTCAAAGCAGAAGTCATAACAGAAGAAACGACTGTTTATTTCTGTACCAGTACACTGTCCATCTTTCCAGGATGTACCCTTCTTAAAGAGGGCATGGGACGAGCAGATTTATTAGAGAGACAGTTGCTGACTTTACTCTTACTTTGCATATGAGACAGAAGAGAGAGAGACCTCAGAGGTCCAGCGCTAAGTGTACACACTTCAAAGAGTTCCCCACTTCTCTGCATGAAGTCTTTCAGTTGTTTCTCTAAATAGCTCTGTTGTGGCTTTGCCACTGGCATTATCTTCAGCTCCATGCCTGCATAGGGAACCCCAGGCAGAGAGCAAAAATGTCAAGCTCCTGCAATCCATCCCATTCTTCCTAGTTGCAAACAAGTTGAGTGGTTAGTAGAGGCACTTGGGGAGACACAAGCAACAGTCCCCAATACCATATAGTGAGACCACACAGATGGAGAAGAGTGGAGGATGAAAGGACACTCCTGCCTCAGCGAAAGGTGCTGACGCCGTGTGTCATGGATTAATTCATATGTTTACTGAGATAGCTTCAAAGAAGCAAAATCAGGGGGACTGGGCCATAGTCTGTGCACGTCTGCAGCTCTCACTGATGGCATTTAGCTTAAGCTTTAAGTAACATTTGTCTTTCTGGTAACTTTGGACATCTGCAAACACAATAAAGCACTTCAAGGACTTAGCCACACACAGAGCTATCAGGAGGAAAACCATCAGGCTTTGAAGATTCCTTTTCGAGTCCTTTGTGGAAAGCAACCTCTCCCTTACCTTAAACTGATCTCCAACCTCTCCCTTAATGACAGGACCCAGAATTCCCTTGTCCAGTTGATCTGACACCTTGCGCTTCTTGAAGGTTGCGTCCTCGTACTCTACAAACATCACTTTCTTGTACTTTGAACCGATCCGCTGAGGGCCAGACTCCAGGAATAGGCTTGTGATGTTCCTGCAGACAAAGAACAAATGGCCACATATGGGAGGCTGTCAGAACCAGAGAGAAACCTTCCAATGTCCAGGACCTGCCCAGCTATCTGAGGACTACCAGTGCACAGTGCAGCCAGCCATCACGATACACATCCTGGAAAAGAACATTTCCAGTGATTCACTGCTTTAATGGAGAAAGCCACAGCTAGGTTATACAGTAGAGTCCTTGGATGGAAGTGGCAACTGTGAGAGCTAAGTTGTCCTGTTTCAGGGAACGGCCCCAGTATGTGGGGGATCATCCTAGCTCCTTCCCAGGAGGATGGCTAGCCATAAGCTAGAACAGACACCTCCTCTGACTCACCCTGCAAGGGGCTGCAAGCTGGGACTTCTGCCCAACATGCCTTGCTCCAGCAGCCACTAGCTGGGATACCCATCTGGGGCAGGACCTGGTGACCCTGCTACCAAGCCAACCCCAATCTGTGTCAGCAGACACAGCACTAAGTAAGGTACTTCTGCTGAGGTATAACACTTGCATCACCTCTCTGTCCAAGAAGCAAGGCAGCACCAGAGGCTAATTGCCTCTGATATCTAAAGCAGGTCCTTCCAGACAGGGCAAAGACGAACACGCACTGGGGGTTTGGGTATATGTCCTGGGCTGTGCAGGGCCTCTTGGCTGGAGAGTGAGAAGGTTCACTAGACATTGCTGCCTCCTCAGAGACCTGGGCAACAGGGAGACAAATGTCCCTTTGGGGCGTTCGGCAAAATCGGGCAGTCCTGCCTTCCCATGGCCCCACCAAGCCCATCTTAGTCCTGCACCCACACTGTTAGCAGTGACAAGGAAGAACAAAACTGTCCAGTTTGTGCAGAAGGAAAATCTATTTCTTGGGAAAAGGGTAAGAGCTGGCAGTGCTGCCTTGAGGAGCAGCCTCATGGGCACACACACCCCCGACTCCCACCTGTCCAGAGATGCTGGCTTCACAGGGGCATAGTCCCAGTCCATTTCCTCAGCTGCAATATAGTAAGTCCAGGTCACAGGCTTCTCTTTCACAAAAGAGCGCACTTGGATGACATGATATGCTTCCTCATCTTCTTCAGAGTAATCATCCATATCCTCTGGTTCATCTGTCAGCTTCCCTATCTTCACCAGGCGCTCCTCCACACACTCATCCACCCTCACAACGGCCTCCATGCCAGCTGGAAGCAGAAAAGCCAGGCAGAAAGGATCACATTGACAAGCCAGAACAGACCTGCACTCCTCTAGGCTCTGCTTGGGAGATGTCCTCTCCACTGTCCCCACCAAATAACAGGGGTCAACCACTCCCATCCTGGTCATGCACATGGATATAACATTATGGAGCATGAGGGGCTTTCTTGCTGCAGCACTTGCATAGAGGCCCGAGCCTGGGCCATCCCCTACAATCATTTACCTGAGATCTTGCAGAATGAGGTTACCTTGCTGATGGGACAGTAACTGGCAGAATATCCGAAACCAGCCAGCTGTTCCTGGCACAATCTGGGCTGTGAGATATGTGGCAGGGGAAATTTCTAGGCTGCTGAGACGGTGGCTTCTCACCAGGAACGTGTGGGATTCAAAGAAGATGGAGTGGACTTCTGGCCCAGTACCCAAACCGATCACATGCCAGTGGACCTGCTTCTTAAGGCACAGTGTGAGACCTGCCAGGAGAGAAGGAAAGCATCCAAGAGTCAGCACTGCATCCTTCCTTTGTGTCCACTCTTGGTGTCATGGACTGACAGAGTATGACATGTGCTGAATAGAGTCCTTTGCCCTGCTTCAAGCTGGAGAAATTGAACGTGAATATGGACTGCCTGAGCAAAACAGAGGCACAGGTCACACGGCCCCTGAGACAAGTCTAGATTTACAGAGTTGAAGACTCTGACAGCAGCTTTGTGAGGTGGTATTGATGGGAGATTACAACAGGATGCAGTGGCAAAAGAGATAGAGGCGCTCCTTGACTCTGTGAATAGGGGAGCTGGGAACTGGAAAAGGGAACAGCTTGACTGCAAATCTGGCAAGCCTGGTACTAAAACATTTCATCCAGAGCCGGGCTCTAGCACATCCTCAGCAGTAGCTGGTCAGAGGGCAGAGGGAGGTCACCATGATCACTTAAAGGCTGGAGAAAATTCCTTTCTCAGAGAGACTCAAAGAGCTCAGTGTGCTTAGGAAACAGGAGAGAACTTGACTGCATTGTAAAGACATTTTCCTGGAAAGAAGGGCTCAGTAATCTGGCTGGGAAGCGAATAACAAGAAGTCGTTCCTGTAAGCTGAAGCCAAACATCACGTACAGAGTCAAGCACTTGTTTTGACACAGAGTGCAATAGGTGGCTGGAATGGATCCCAAGAGCCTGGGAGGAGACAGGGTAGAGGCTCCATCCTGACGCCTCCATCTGTCCATTGCCACCTCTCAGGCCAGGTCCTGCAGTCAGACAGGGGCTGCTGGACAGAAGTGGATACCTTTCTGAAGGGAAACCCGCTGTGTAGACACGGCAGCTGACCATGAAGTCTACTCAGCTCTTAAGCTCCGTGGATGCATCATAACAGAGAATTCAAGAGAGTTTTCTTTTGCCTTTTATTGGAGGATGGCCAGACTGACCTAGGTGGGAGGTTTCAGGATGAGGTTCACCAAGGCTGCTGACAGTAAAGATTCTCTTGACAGTGTTTCCCAATTTGTTCTGGAGATTCTTCAGTCAGGCAGCTCTGGACCTTCTCCAAGAAGAACATCAGAAAATGCCAACTTTTATCTTCACCGAGACCACAAATGGCCTTTTCTTTTGCTTGTCTGGAGAAAAGGAGGCTGAGGAGAGATCTTATCACTCTCCTCCAGTACCTGAAATGCAGTTGTATCAAGACAGGTGTTAGGCTCTTCTCCCAAATAGCAAGTGGTGGGACAAGAGGAAATGGCCTTGAGTTGGGGGGGGATTTAGATTGGATAGTAGGAAAAACTTCTTCGCTGAAAGTTATCAAGTTGGAACAGGCTGTCCAGGGAAGTGGTTGAGTCACTATCCCTGGAGGAATTTCAAAGAGGTGCACATGTGACACTTAGGGATAGGTGGCAGACTTTTCAGTGTTAGGTTTCAATGAACCCATGAGCCTTTTCCAGCCTAAAAGATTCAGAGGTTCTGTTCTCCAAATGCCACAGAAGTGAGTTGTCAGAGACAGGCTGGTGAGAGCTGAATTTTCCCCTGACAGTGCCTCCAGCCTCATTCACAGGGCTACAAAGGATGAAAATCTGTGCTACCAGCACTACTCTTGGAGCCCTTTAAGAAGGTCAGCGGCACTTAGCAACACAGTTGGGAACAGGGCTTGCCCTACTGTGAACAAGCACAAGCAAGGATTTGAGGTGTGACAGTCCCTCTGGGGCTAGCACAGGTTAACAGATCCACCATCTAGAATCTTCTCTTGTTGTCCCTTCTCACATCCTTTTAAATGTTCTCTTGAGTTTACAGACCTGGCTACACCTCTGCTCCTGGCAGCTCCCATGCCCTCCGTCTGTGTTCCCAGCACACCAGTACTCACCAGGCAGTGAACCATTGATGTAGCCGTTGATGGTGTGCAGCTCTGTCCTGTTGTGAGGTAGGCGCTGAGGAGCTGCCAGAGAGCTGTGCTCTGAGTACCAGCTTTTCCCTGTGGAGACAGTAGGATGTAGTCAGCTTTCACTTGAAAGCTTTCGAAGAAAAATGAAGAACTTCCACAGGAGTGAAACACTGTGGAAGCCAAAATCCAGGGAAGTCAGAAGTGTGATGTCTCTTGGAAATCCACAGCAGTTCTGGCCACATCTCTGCATGAATGTGGTGGTGACCGTTCCATGCAACAGGGCATTACTCTCTGTCTGATGGGAACAAAGCCAGAGCATAGGATGCAAGAGAAGAGGGAGTAGCAGAACTGTACCAGGAGCATATTGGTTGGTTTGGACTGGAGGACAGCTGCCCAGTGCTCAGACTAGTGGGACGCAGTGCGGGAGCTGAGCAGCTGTGCTCACACTATGGCCAAAGCATGCATCTCAGACCAGGGTGAATTCAGGGTATGATAAACATCAACCAGGTAGTTACCTTCATCAAACACTGCGAAGAGCATCACAAACTCTTGTTGCATGTTGTTGTTCTCACTGTTCATCAGGGTTCCTGCAAAATGCCATGGGATGGATCTCTTCAGAGGTTACGAAACACCAGGCCCTTCTCACCAGGGAATTCTCTTTGTACCCTTCAAGAACTGGTATATCAAGGCCAGGCTGTAGATTGCTTTTGTCATGTTTCAAGACTGGCACAGCTCTGTTTCCAGCTTTGAAGTTCCCAAAAACCCCTGGTTGAGAGGCAGCCGCTCCCAGAAAGCATGAAAAGGTTGGTTTTTCTGCCTTTCTCTTGCAGCATTCAAGAGGCTCTCAGAATCCCTTTAGCCACCTGGAAGAGCCTGTTTTTATCTAGTGACCTCACCAGCACACCTATACTTCACTCAGTGAAGAAACAGCTCCTGATGAGTCACTGACCCTGCAGACAGTGCTCTGGGAGGAGGTGAATTGTGCCCATTCCTCTCCAGTAACTACCGAGGGACAACTGCCTCCAGAAGATGGGTCAACCAAGGGTGACCAATCCCACCCCAAGTGCACTTCTTGGTGCCTTACACCAAGCATCTATTAACAGTCAGTATTTCATCGCCTCCATGTTTACTGAAGAACAAAGAGTAGGCACAGGCGCTGTGGACAGGCGTCCTGCCCCTCTCCTGCCACATCCTTAATCCTTGCTGCCTTCTAGTTCTCTGACAAAATCCTGCTTGACAAAGCACCCTGCCAAACTCTGGACTATCACAGCATGCTGAAGCTCTGAAGGAAAGACAAATGTTATTTATGCCTCCATAGCAATTCACCTAGATAGATCAGGTTCAGACACAGAGCAGAAAATTTCATCTGTGGTCTGAAATCCTGCAAAAGAAAGAAGCAACCAACTGCAACTGTATCCAAAGTGTGTTTGGTTTCTGTACTGGGGAGTCTTTGAGGAAAGGGCTAAACCTCCAAAGTGCTGCTGTTGTTCCAGCTGTCACTGCCATGGTCATCCTCTGGAAGGTTTCTTTGATTTTTCTGATTTCAGCTCACAATTGCATGTGTACTGTCCCTATCCTGTGCTGCTCTTACCAGGTCGGCACACAAGCAGGGCTCCAATCAAGCCAGAGTTGATGTCCTTCACGCTGTCGATGTTGGAGGTGTAGGAGTGAGTCAGGCATGATGAGTCACCATCTGTTGGGCCTTGGTTTTCCTTGATTTCCCAGATGTATGTGTGTGTCTTCCCTGGATCTACCCTGTCACCCTCGTTCTCTGGCTGGCTGGTCTCATCATCATACCCTGCACCTGAATCCAAAGGAACAACCAGATGTCACTGAAGGTTCATCCCAAAGACATTGTGGCTACAGAAAAGCCTCTTCTCCCAATGTGGAGCACAGCCTCTTTCCATCACAGACCCTGGGACCAACCTGACTCTCATCAGCTCTGGCTGGTCTCAGGGCAGTGAGCAGACCTGTGAGAGAAACTCCGTTGGTGGGCTGTGCGCCACCTGCCCTGATGCTGGAGGGCACATTCTTCCTGGTCCAACATCAAGTTTAACCTATGGATTATCTCTATAACTGAAACAGGTTGTCTCTGGGCTGTTTGCTCATCTCAGCTCATTTCTGGGCTAGGCACAGTCTTCCTGTTGCCACAGGCTATGCCATCTCTGTGAATTTCTGTTCTTCTATGTGGAAGTGAATAATAGGGTCAGGGAGGAATGTGGTGCATCCCAACAGGAAGGTGGTAGAACAAGAAGTGCTGCACAAGGGCTTGCAGTACTTGGCTATTGACCGACTCACCCTCTGATGCCTTCCAGTAGGACACCCCAACAGCATGGAGGTTGTACGGGCGGGAAGCCAGGTTCTTAAATGTGATGACCACTGTATCATAGACTTCTGCTTGGATGGTGGGGCCCAGTAGACCTGAATGGGGGAAGACATCGGGGTCAGGCAGGTCACAGCCCTAAAGGGTCTGGGTTTTGCACTTACACACTTAGATGTTGTCCCTCACATAGCACGGCAGCATCATGCTGCTCCAGCACCAGCAGGGCTTCCCCCAGCAACTCTGCTGTACTGGGACTCTGTCCAGGTGCTTTACCATTCCTGAATGCTTAGTTGCCAGCACCCAACCTCAGATGAGTTTGGCTGCTGTCAAGGAGAGTTAGCTCTCATTGTGCTGCAGATACTTCTTACCCATCCATGCTGGTTTGGGCTTGGGCTGCATGAACAAAGCATCACGGTACTCCACAAACACAGCCTTCCTGTACTGGGGAGGTACACCAGACGTATGGGACCATTGACCCAGATGCCCCATCATGCTGCAGGAAGAAAGAAAAACCAAGGCCGATTGTGAAGCTTCAGTCCAAGGACAGGCAGAAGTCATCCTCTTCCTCTCCCCTGTGCCATGCCAGTCTCAGGGACCGCTCACCCTGCTGTATCCTTTGGGTTTGCTGCCAACCCTCAGGTTTGTGTGTAACCATTTTACTCTGCTTACAGAAGGCAATGTGCTAGTAAGTAGTGTCATGGCGTCAGTCACTACTGAAGAAGACACAAGGGTGAGGTACCCCATCACCAGCACCTTCAGGTGTGCAGAGGCATCACATCTCATGTAACCTCAAGCATCCTCCCCAGCTCCCTTGGGAAAGAGACCATGTAAGGCTGCATGGCAGGTTGCAGAAGTTTGCTCTGCACATTTTTTATTTTTTTCCCAAACTGAGCCCCTTAAAACAGTCAGCCCCTAAAAACTGCTCCTTGCAGCAGTGGGTTAAAGGATTGTTACATGTATTTTGTACCCCACTTATCTCTGCTGACCACTTTGTATCTGTAAGCGGAGGAACAAGTTAATTTCCCGAAGGGAACATAGCGTGTTTGTAAAGCTAACAAAACCATTGCATTCTCAAGAGATTTCAAGACTCTGGGTTATCAGCCCTAAGGCTCAGACAATCTCCAGTAACCAGACAGACTGCTTGTTTTGGAGCAAAAGCCAGGTGGTATTTTCTTCCCTCTGAAGCTGGGAAGATTTCTCTTGCACTCTGACTAAGCCCTCATTCAAGCAGTATTTCCTTTTGTGACTCCTCCTCAAGAGGAAGAGGAAGGAGACAGAGTGACTCAAATTTAGTCAAGGGCGACTCACATTTATCTCCCCATGTTGCCCACGCTGCTGACTAGCCAGAGGATGCTGTGGGGACAGCAGGGCTCATACTCCCTGGGGGCAGGGCAGGACAGCACCTGTGAAAACCCCACATGCACCCAGCTATTGTTTTTCCCACTACAGCTATAACCTCACTTGGGGCTGGCAGGGAGGCCCCAGCAGACAGAGCGAGGTGGGCCACCGCATTCATCTTCCTAGCCAGAAGCTGTTATCACTCATGGCTTGGTGGCAGTGTGGTCCACACCAAACTGCTCTTCAGTGTGATGCTACACTGAGATCTGGCAGTTCTCTGTGGTTACTGGTACCAGGCTGCCTGCTGTTTGTAAGCTCTGCCTTAATCTCTAACTATCAGAACGACCAGTTTTGAAAATACATCCCTGAGGTATGAGGTTACCTTGAGATTCGAGTAGGAATTACTTCTACTAATTCTGCAATGAACAAGGCAGAAATCCCCTAGAGGCAGGAGAATTTTGCTGGCATGGAGGGGCATGTCTGAGAGGAGAGATGGTGACACCAGAGCTCAGTGCTCAGCCTCAGCAGGCACACCATAGCCTGACAACCTTTTCAGGGGACGAAGAGGCAGCGCAGGGATATCTCATCAAAGTGCTTTTGGCAGATTCTCTGCACTTGAGGTTCCTGTGGACTTCCTAAGGTTGCTGGAACTGGGAGATAAGTTCCTGGCACCTTCAATCAGCATTGTTAGCTGCACTATCTGTTCATCTCTTGAAGCAAGGAGACAGCCAAGGTAAACACTCTGTGCTGCTGAAGCACTCAAACATGGGCTGCTGCTACGTGGCTGCCAGCTCGAAGACAGAACTGAGATCCCTGGGGCCTCATCAGGATGTGCTGGTCTGGGGTTTGACCCCGCCGATAGGGTTGTGTTTGGGAGGAAGAGAAACTGAAACAACCAGGAAGGCATAAACAGTTCTGGCCTGGTGTTCCACTGGCTGTTTGGCAGAGTATCCCACGAACATGCCAAAGACACTACTGTATACATACGAGGGTTTTGGAGATCCTGCTTGGGGGTGCACCCTTGGAGGCTGCCCTGAGAGGCAGCTCTGCTCCTACCACACTCTCCTGGCTTGCTTCTACACGCTCCTTGTCCCCTGCCTGGCTCCCTTTCTGCGCTCTCCCTGCTGGGAATGGGGGAATTGGGCCGAGGCTGCATGGGCAGGGAAAAAGCACTGTATTCAGCCAGCAGCAGCCAGCTGAGCAAGTGTGCCCAGGAGTGCTCAAGCCTGTCCTTAAAGCCAGTGCCAAAATGGAAAGCCACAGGATTAACAGCATGAATGTCCCCATCTGAATAGATTGGGGTGCAACATCAGTAAATACAGGGCAGGGAGGGCATGAGTACTGGATGCAGTTTTCCTACTGAAATAACTAAAGGGGGGAAAAGACAACATCACCCAGCAGCTAATCAAGCTGACCTGGCTCATCACCCAAGCCTGGGTGAAAGCTTCAGACTACAGCTCCTTGCTGCTTAAACCACTGTGGGTCTGAGATGCAGTCGTGATCCTGCGGAAAGAGAGGTGGCAGCAGAGCAGAGGGAAAAGGTATGTCTTGATCCACAGGGGATGAGCTGTCTAGTGCTGCTCGCGATGCTGAACTCAGAATAGCCCGTTCACAGCCATATGTGTTCAAGCCAGGCAACATCATCATGATGCATGAGCAGTGCAACAACTGCTTTCCTTCCTACTCCAAAATATTTGGAAAAACCCATCATGCCTTCCTCCCCTCTTGTCGCTGTGTAAAAACAGCACTTTTTGTCCAAACACTAAAAATAATTTTCATTCTTCAAATTTAATTCAGCCTTGGCAATGTAACATACACAAAGAAATAAATAGCTACAGCTGGGTTTTACCAGGCACCAGCAGAGTGGAGAGCCTGACTGCTCTGAATTGTGTTGGGGGCACAGCCAACCACCCTCTGTAGGCCTCAGATAGGGAGGCATGTGACTCCATCTCTCCTTACATCTCCCTGAAGCTCCCAGGACTCAGAGCAGAAGACAAAGCACAGACTGGGGATCCAGGTCCTGGCTCTGGACACAGACTTTAAAGCATCACATCACTATGATAAAGCAGAGCAGAGCAGGTTTGCAGGGGCTGCACGTAGTGACTCCTTGTCGCACAGAAACACCTATTCCTATCTCTACCAACAGCTCACTGCATCTATGCTGCCAGGTTGCTCCCATACTCCTGCCTGGACCCTAGGTCACAACGCAGTGAGTGCCAGGGTGGGAAAACACCCACAGCAGGTTGCTGGAATTACAAAAGAAAGAGCTTTACCTTGTAGGTGGTTGCAGCACGGAGAGCAGGTCACCGTGTGTGTAGTCCCAGGTGGTTTCCACCGCTCCAATGTAGTATCTTCTGACTTTGCTGATGCCTTCCTCAACCAGGCAGAGGAGTAGGAAGCTGTGCAGAGCTCCCATCAGCATCATATTTCCTAGCTGAAAACGACTTTGGCTTCAGAGGGAAAAGTGAAAAGTAATGAGAAGGAAGAGTGGACTTGATGATCTTAAAGGTCTGTTCCAACCACAACGATTCTATGATTCTCACCCAGCTGTTGTAATTCACAGGAGATGATTTAAAGCCAGCACCCAAAGGCTCAGTCAGAGTGCTAGATAATTTCTCAAAGCCATTGGGAGAGGAATCCTTAATCAGGGTCACGCAAAGAGCAAGCAACGTGCACTCCCTCTCTTCCTCTGGAGTAGCACTGACAGGAGGAGAGGAAAAATCAAAAGGAAAAGGAGGCCAAGTGCAGCCTACACTCCACTGCAGGACCCAGCTGGCTCCGTGTCCTGGTCTGTCACTACGAAAGAAAGAGTTGCAGTAGGGGAATACAGATGCAGTCTCGGCCCTGCCTGGTCCCACCTTCTCCTCTCATACACAGAGGAAGGAGGAGTGTCAGTTGCAGGTCAACACCCTGCTGCTGGTCAGACTACAGGAACCTTTATTTCCCCAGCAGGTCAGTCTGGGCTTGCACCTGAGGCTGGAGCCCTACAGGGAGTTGGCAGCTACCTTCGGTACATCTCAGCGTGCGCAGCCTGAGGAAATGACAATTTAGGGGAAAATCTGCCTTCAGGATACAGATGGCTGTGAAACACGGCAGGCTGTCCCGTGCCCCCAGCGGTGGGAGCCTGCCGCTCTGGCAGGGCTGGAGGTGAGGAAACAGCCCCTGCTGCCCACAGGCACGTACGTGAGCGGGGTGTATGCTTGTGCTTGCACCCCAGATAGTCGTGATTATCCCCATAACCTTGCTTCGAGTCACACGGGAGGCAGGGGCTTTGAGTAATCCTTGGCAATCCCCCTTCCACCGACCACTTCTCACTCTTCTCTTCTCCCAGTCCTGCAGAACAGCTCAAAGATAAACTGAAACGTTCCTGCGAATTTATTCTGGTTTTAACTCACAAAACTTCAATCTTCTTTTTGAAAGCCCCGGGCATTTCTCACCCAGCCCACCCCTGCAGTGTACACACGTGTGCTCTTTCTCACATACACGAGGTTCTTCCTTGGCTTGGGAAGGCAGGAAGATGAGGAGTGATGCCCTGTGTAGCCCTGGCATCCGCTGGGTGAGTGGGGAAATGCTCCCTAAATCACTCTGTAGAGCAGCAGGAGTACAGCGACGGCAGTGACCCCTTTGGCAACAGCCCCAGGGCGCGCAGAAGCACCCCTGTGGCAGCTCTTGGTGCTCGGGCAAGAGGAGAGACAGCGGGTACGGTGAAAGGATGGGCGCTTCGGGGTCTCAGATGAAAACCTTTAGCGTGGGGTGGGCGCGACTAGTAGGGAATGGGATGGAAGACAGGAGCTGGACCTCGCAGCCTCCCACAGAGGAGAAAAGGAAACGTTCGGACGGAGCGAACCACCGCCGGCTTTACGCGGCGCTGACCACACACCGCGAGCCCCTCGGGCCCGCCCGGAACGCCCTCGGCTCTCCGGCGCTTGCGCTAACGCTCCAGACCCGAGCGGCTCCCCCCAGGACGCGCGAACGGGAGCTCCGGTAACTGCCGACGCCACCGCCCTCGCGCGGCCAGTGACGCGCCGGGGACGGGCTGCGACCTTGGCAACGCGCCTGCTTTGCGCGATGACGTGAACGCCTCGCACGGTCGCGTGCTCGCGGCGGCCCTGTGACTAGGCAGGCGGAGCTCAGCAGTGACATGGCGGTGCCGAGCGGAGGTGGGATGGGAGTGGGATGCGATGGGGCGGGGCGGGGCGGGGTAGTGGCGCCCCCAGCTTCTCAAGTTCACCCCCCGCCCTCACTCCCGCCGGCGGAGGCAAGAGCCAGCCCCCTACGTGGTGCGTTCTCCGTTGGCAACACGCGGTGGCTGGCGCCGGGGCCTGGCACCGCTTGTGGCCTCCTGCTTGTTGCAGCGGGGGTTGGACTAGATGACCTTTGGAGGTCCCTTCCAACCCGCTGACTCTATGAACGGTCGCAGAACGCTGTAGGGGCGGCTCCCGTCGTTGGGCTTCTCGGCCCCACACCTCTTCCTCGGGACTGTTGCCTGCGGGAGCACCGACAAGGGAGAGATGACCTGGGGACAAGGTCCGAGGGGGTCTGAGTGGGCACTAAAGGGGGTCTGAGGCCCTTGCAGGAGGGCGTGAGGCCTGGAAGTTACCAAAGGTCGTGGGGAGGTGCCACGCCCTGTGGGCTGTGTTAGGGGGGTTCTGTATCCCTGGTGAGGTTCTGGACAGTGGAAGGGGTGGCAGTTGTGGTGCTGAGCTTCTGCAGGTGTCTGCAGGTATGAAGGAGGACTCGTTCAGTGTGCTGGATCTTGCAGAGTACACCAAGAACCGACCCTGGTGGCGCAAGATTTTTGCCCCGAACTCAGGATCAAGCGCTGAAAAATACAATGTGGCCACACAGCTGGTAATTGGAGGAGTCACAGGATGGTAAGATGTGCTGGGGCTACCTTTGCTGTCTGTGGCAGGTGGGATGCTTTTGGGGGTGTGCTGACATTTGGCAGCGCCTGTCAGAGAAAGCAGGTGTCTAGATTTCTCAGCCCACTGTGCCCTGGCATGCGCTGTTGAACTGTATGAGGTCTTAAAGGCTCTCTAACGTGGAGCTGGAGAACCAGGACTATCTCTTAGGTAAGACAACAGTATTAAGCTTTAATTTTTAAGCTGAGGTAATTGTGGCACGAAGTGATGTTGAAGTTAGAACTGGTAAGCATGAGACTCTTGGAACAGGGATGTATTGTTCCCTGGAGGTGGATGTACTTCAGGCATCTGCACGAAAACCTCTTGTGAAGCTTAATGCACCTGTGAGCATGGCTCTGGGGTTTGGTGCCATTTGTAGCAAGCGCTGGGGCTGGTGGCTAATGGTTCTGATTGCAGCTTGATTCCCACTGCCCCATTGCTTGCCTTGAGAATTTGGTGTAATCACAGTGCTTTGCTTCTTGCAATGCCTGTCTTTGTCTAGCACACGGGCACCCATGTAGAAGTGACAGATCTTCATTTTCTGATACGAGTATGTGCTGACCGCCTCTTTCTTGTATCTTCACTGAGTGCATGTGTTCAGAATGGGTGAGAGCAGCTTGCTGTGTCACTTTGTGATGTTGATGAGGAAACTGTGGTCAAAGTAAAGTTTGCTTTGAGTGTTATAACACGTTAATCCTTTGCTGCGTGACTGAGTAATGGTGTGGCTCTTGCTTGAGTTCTGTGTCTGCAGTGATGTTCATGTTATTCAAGTTAAGAGTGTGTAACTCAGTTTGGGGATGAGTATAGCTTTAGACCTCTGCTGTCTGCTTATTTCAGTGGTTTTCCCCTGGAGAAATGGAAATGCATTTGTCTGTGCAACAAAGAAACTTGTCTTGTGATTTGCTCCCCATGTTCTACCATGGAGCAACAGCTGATGTGTGCTGCCTAATCTCCCTTCAGAGATGATACTCTAAGAAAAAAGCTACAATCACTTGTTAGTTTGAGTGAAATCACCTATTTTCTATCAGTTTTTGGGAAAGGCTGACACTGAAGAGAGATGAGTCAAAACTGCAAAAGGCTGAGATGTGAAAGCTGGAAGTAAAAAGCTGTAAAGCATCGCTTCAGGCTGGGTGCAAATCCTTTCCCTCTGCATACACAGGGGTTTCATCTGCTGTTCATGAGGCTGTCTCAGAGTCTTGGGCAACTACTGCCAGAGGCAGCCTTGCCTGTGGGAAACATGCTGTGGATTGTGTGTTTGGTATTTCTTTCTCCTGACTTAGATCCTGGTTTATTTGTAGGTGTACTGGATTCATCTTCCAGAAAGTTGGAAAGCTCGCAGCAACAGCAGTGGGAGGTGGCTTTTTCTTACTTCAGGTGTGTATGAACAGCAGTCTGGCTTTCTGAGAACTGCCAGTGGGGACAGGGCAGTCTAGTGACCATTACCTATTTAGACATGTGGAGATCAGTGTGCATAAATGTAAGGATTGCCAAAAGGTGCTACCTCTTGGGATCTGCTAATGAAGGCCGGGTCAAAGACATGAGAGTGCTGTTAACTACAGGGGTACTTTAATGAAGCAGGAATCAGCCTTCAGGTGCAGCAAACCACACTGTTGCTGCAGGACTGTCTGGTTAGATCTGGCTACTGTACTTAGTCGTGTGCCTGTGGAGAAGGTGTCTCTGGAGGAACAGCCCTGCGTGTCAAGAGGGATTTGTCTGTGTCTGAGATGTTTCTGGTCAACTGGGCTACCTTGAAGAGTCAGGCCAGCATGTGTGGGACTTTCCATAAAGATCTGAGGAGAAGGAGAGAAACAGATTTTTCTGTCCTCTGCCACTTCTCCTGGTTTCCAAGAATCCTGGCCTTGAGGGGAGCTGTTTGGGTGTAGAAATGTAGCTTGTACTTGCTCTAGGAAGCAGAGCAGCTCTCAGGCCTCACTTAGCAGTCTTTACTTGTTTGCTGCTCAAGAATTGTTCCATGTGTGTTGACTTGTTCTCCCAAGGCTCTGTTCTTTCTGCAGAAAGCTTGCTGTGACCAGGGAGGGTTTCACTGCTGAATCATCCTGGCCAGATAAAATATTTAGACAGGAGTGGGTTATTAATAGCTGAGTCCAACCACAGCAGCAGGAGAGTTGCATAGGGCCCCAACAATATCTGTGACAGTTGTGAGGGATAGGTGATACCAGCTTTATATTAGATTAAAGAGGCTGAAACAGGCTAAGTGGCAACATATGCCCTGCTGTTAGGGGATTACTGTGGGAGGTGGATGTTGCAGGACAGTTACTGGGGTGGTCCTTTTTCCAGGTTTTAAGCTAGTATGCTCATCCTCTCAGGCTGCTGGACCAGTGTGTGGGTGGTGGCTGTGGTCAGGGGAGGTGGGTGAGCATAGGGGTCTGTATAGCCATGGTTGTGCCAGACTTTACTCCAGAAACTTTCTTGTCACTCCTTAAAACCCTAGATTGCAAACCACACAGGATACATCAAAGTGGACTGGAAGCTAGTAGAACGGGACGTGAACAAAGCCAAGCAGCAGCTGAAATTTCACAGCAGTGGTAACGAAATGGCTCCAGAAGTGAAAAGCAAAATTGATGAGGTGAGACAACTGCCCTGGGGTGTGTGCAGGTCCTTAGCAGGAGGAACAGCAGAAAACAGGGTTGGGATTGAAGGCACGATGGACAGAATCCTCCTCTGATGCCAGTCATTGAAGAGGAGAGGCTGACCCTTGTGGTCTTTCAGATTTATACTAAATACAATGTGTATGGGTGGAAATACCCTGTTGGTCAGTTTAGGGTCACCTGTCCTGTCCGCCCCTCCCCACAGCCTCTCAGTTACTGCACCCACACTGTGGCCCACAAGATTTAGCAGTGACCTTCACAGGAGACAGTATAATAAGCAAGAGCCTTTCTGCATCCTAGTCCTTGATATGAACTATAAACATCAGGTGTTATCATTTGTAGAAGCAGATGCTGTCTGCTTCAGACACTGCAGTTACTTGGAAGAGACTGAACTGAAAAGTACAATGGCTGAACACAGTTAGTTCTGCTCTAACTCAGACCAGGACACTTGTATTGGGAGTAGTGTGGTCAGCAGGTCTCTTTTATCTGTACTTGTGAGGCTGCATCTTGAGTACTGGGGTTTAGTTTTGGGCCCCTCAGTACATCAAGAACACTGAGGTGTTGGGTGTGCCCAAGAGCAAAGAAACTGAAGGGTCTGGAGCACAAGGTTTATGAGGAGCAGCTTAGGAAACTGGGTTGTTTAGCGTGGAGAAAAGGAGGCTCACAGTAGACCTGGTTGCTCTGTACAGCTACCTAAAAGGAGGTTGTAGTGACGTGGCTGTTGGCCTCCCAAGTAAAAAAAGCAATAGGACAAGAGGAGTGACCTCAGGTTGCACCAGGGGAGATTTAAGTTGGATATTAGGAAACTTTTCTTCACTGAAAGGGTTGCAAAGCACTGAAATGAACTGTCTGGGGAAACAATTGAATCACCATCCCTGGAGGTATTTAAAGGATACATAGATGTGCTGCTTAGGGCCATGGTTTAGTGGTGGTCTGGCAGTGCTAGGTTTACAGTTAGACTTTATGATCTTAGAAGGTGTTTCAATCTAAATGATTCTATTATTCTGTCAATGTGTATTCAAGACAGCCATGGTGACTCTTAGGCATGATACCAACTCACTGTGTGATGTTGCAAATTCCTTGGGGTAGGGAGAAAACATGCTGGGGTTGTAGGGAGAAGTATCTCTTCAGGCTGATGAGATAAGGTGAGCAGATCTGGTGCACAATGACCTAGTTACCCTAGACCCTGCTGTACTCGGGCACACACAGTCAGCAGCCCCTTCTGTTTGTAAGAGACAGAGTGCTCTGGTTGGTTTTAAGAGAGCCCTGGAGCATGTAGGCTCAGACTGCAGCTCTTGGAGGATCCAGGCTGCAGTGGGACTGGATCAGTTCAGAAGCTGTACATGCAGCAGGGAGATTAGGAAGGGCAGGTAGGCTGTTTTCCCAGACCTCAGCAGTGGCCTCAGCAAGCATTACCCACCTTGGGGAACAGCTGAATGGTTTTCTTTGTATGGGAAGGGTGAGTAAGTGATCTGCTGTTGAACACTGGTGGCTCTTCTCTCCCCTGCTTAGGTGATTATATTTCTGAAGAAGAATGTTATCCTGACTGGAGGCTTTGCTGGAGGATTCCTGCTCGGAATGGCGTCCTAGAAACTGCACTTGACTCTCCCTTCATGCCCAGCCTCCTGTGTCCTCCTCTGTTGTTGTTCTCTTTGACTTAGAAGTAAAGGGTGTTGCCAACAGGCTCAGTTCCTTCTGCTCACAGTTCCAGCCCTTACGTCTTAAAATGCTGCTTCTGATTTCCAACTCTTTCCACTACTTGGGCTGCTGGGGTGCTGGGATTCATCTGAAAGTTTATTACTCCCACTCTGTCATTGTAATTCCTTTCCTCACCAGATACAGCTAGTCTCAAATTTCCTGATGAGTTGCAGCCTCATAAACATGTAGTGGCAGATAAGTCTCTTAAATGTGCTGCTTCTCAGATGTTCAGGGCTGTTACATGTCCATTTGCTGCCAGTACATGTGTATGATGGTTGGTCTCTGCTACTCTGCTTGCACTTTTTCGGCCTCAGTTCCTGGACAGCCTGTGCTTCCCTCCACACAGAGATAGTGTGTGTGATTCCAAATGTCCTTGCCTTGCAAGGTGGATGCAAAAGTGTCAGGGAAGCCAGGTGTCCAGGACAGGTGGGTAAGGAGCAAGGTCATGTTACATGTGGTGCCTGGTGTTCTTCTGCCCTCCCTCTGCCATTGCGCTGCGCGTATATAGCTGTTTGGCTTCTCCTCTGCTGTTATTTATATCCTGTACTGGAATTGCAGCACAGCTGATGGGAACTGAGCACCATGACTGACTCTTCAGGCCATTTCTTCATTGTATGTTGTGAAAGTTATCAAGCTTCCTGCACTGTAGAGCACCTGTCTTGCTTGCTAGCTGAGTGCTCAGACTTGGAAGTATGCTGAGGTGCTGTCTCGTGCTTACAGCAGACCTGACTTACCTGTCTGTCAGGCTGGCTGGAGCAGGCAGGGCACCTCAACTGTACCTGAATTATCACTTACAGTAATTCACCTTGGGCTTCAGACTGATGTTTGTAGGACCTGTCGGATGGGATTGTAGACAAGTAATGCCTCCCTGCTCATGGTACGTTGTCCCTAGAGTGCTGGCAGGGAAGATGAGACATCTCGAGTGCTGTTCGGTATCTGCCTCTGCAGAGCACAAGCTACTGAAGTGACAGAACTGTTGGGAAATCCAGGCTGTGCTTGTGTTGGGAGTGGCTCATTTCCACACTTGCTGCCTTGGTTGTGGTTCTTTCTCCCTTGCATTTACCATTTCAACAAAAAAACAGTGCTTGCTTAATTCTGTCAGTGGCAGCTCTCCTTTGGGCTGCCTTTTCACCTGCAGGAGGTCTTAGAGGTTTCTCCATTGGCCTGACATTACCTCTTTCCAGAGTGTAGGGCCTTACACGGTGTGCTGGTGTCCTCCAGCTGGTATGTGCAGGAGTTCTTGCGAGGAGTTCTTGACAAGAATGTGGAGGGATCTTTTGTTTATGTGAAAGCCCATCCTTCAGTGGGAAATACACTAGGGAGTGATGCCACACATGGGTGATCAGGCTGCAACACCTGGCTCGGCGCCCTATCGCCAGTGCTGGGTGATGCCTTTCTGATCATCTGCTTCTGCTCCAAGTGTGGCTAGAAATGGGAATCTGCCCCCATTGCTGCTGGAAGAGTTGGGATGGTGGGTTCTTCTGCCAGAGATTCTGGGATCTTTAACAATCCCAGTCGTTTTGTTTCAGCTCTGTAGATTGAAGCATCGCTGTAGCAACACATGGAGTTAGCTGATGTTTTCCTGCCTGGATGTCTGAAAACACTGCTGCAACTGATGAGATAGAAGTTAGTGTCTTTGCTCCTGTTCTCCCGTACGTGTCCAAGGAGAATGAAGTAGCAGTTGGGCTTTTGTCCTTTCTCAAAGCCATCCATGACTGCAGGGGTGATGTGTTACAGCAAATAGATCTTCCCTAGATTGTTGTTTGGGAGTGGAATGACAGACATAGAATCATAGAATCATTACGGATCGGAAGGGACCTCGAAAGACCATCTAGTCCAATCCGCCTGCAACAGCAGGATCACCTAGACCAAGTCACACAGGAACCTGTCCAGTCGGGTCTTGAACATCTCCAGAGAAGGAGACTCCACAACCCCCCTGGGCAGCCTGTTCCAGTGCTCCGTCACCCTCACCGCGAAGAAGTTCCTTCTCAGGTTGATGTGGAACCTCCTATGTTCCAGCTTACAACCATTGCCCCTTGTCCTATCACTACATGACACCGAGAACAGCCCAGTGCCATCCTCCTGACACCCACCCCTCAAATTTAGCAACTCAGCAATGGGCTTGGAATAGTTAGGTTAATGGTTGGACTTTTAAAGGTCTTTTCTAACCTAGAGGATTCTGTAATGGTGATGGGCCTTTTAATATTTTTAGGAGCACCGGGGGGGCTGACTCTGCATGAATTGTTGTTTGTGTTGCAGGGGATCTCTTGTTCCTGTAGGAAAACAGTTGCTGCCCCTTTCCTGGTTTGCTGCATAACACAACTTCTGAGATGTGCTAATCTCCACAAAGCTTTTGCCAACATCAAAGCTCAAAGAAAGTAATTAACTGACCTTGGGGGTGGTTTTCAGGATCAAATCAGTCACTATTTCTGTGTAGGGTGCACTGGGTTCTGCTCCACAGTCCCGACTTCCTGCTATGGAGAGGGATGGCCCAGAGAGGGAGCTGAAATGCTTCGGTTGCAGCTGGAAGAGAAGCCAGCGATAAATTCGTGCTGAGTTTGACGTGTGTGCAGGCAGGAAAAGTACAAGGACAACAGAATCTGGCCAGTCTTTCTGCCACACCAATATCAGGCTTGTGGCTGGCACCATTTGATGCTTTGGGCTCACACTGGAAGTGCCGATGCTGAGTCGACCTCTGTGGGAATGCATTTTCATTGCAAGTGGCAAGATGAGGTATTCACTCCTCTCCTCACCACTGCTCCGCTGATCTTGTTTCAACAACCTCTGGTGTCCCGTTATGAGAGGTTTTAAAACACACTAGGCTTTTTAAAGTGTTTTTATATATTGTATGTAAATGCTCATTGGAGTGATATTTTATTAAACAGTTTTGCTCTAATAAACTCTGTGTGTGAGGCCTGGATTTGTTTGGTTGGTCTTGGTTGTTTTGGTTTAGGCTTTTTTTTTTTAGTAGAATTATTAGAGTTAGAAGATACCTTCATCAACTGTCAACACAACACCACCATGCCCACTAAACCAATGTCCCAAAGTGCCATGTCTACATGGTTTTTGAACACCTCCAGGGATGGTGATTTCACCACTTCTGTGAGCAGCCTTTTCCAATACCTGACCGCTCTTTCAGTAAAGAAATTTTTCCTAAAATCTATTCTAAACCTTCCCTGGTACAACTTGTGGCTGTTCCTTCTGTCCTTTTGCTGATGACTTAGGAGAAGAGACCAACTCCCACCTAACTACAGCTTTCTTTCAGGTAGCTGTAGACAATGGTAAGGTCTCCCCCCGAGTCTCTTCCAGACTAAGCAACCCCAGTGCCCTCAGCAGCTCCTCATAATATGGGTTCCAAGCCTTTCACTGGCTTTGTTGTCCTCCTCTGGACTGGCCTTGGTAACTCCATGCCCTTTCTGCAACGAGGGGCCCAAAATGGACCCCAGTACTTGAGCTGCAGCCTCACCAGTGCTGAGTACAGGGGCATGATCACTTCCCTACTTCTGCCTGACACACCATTTCTGATACAGGCCAGGATGCTGTTGGGAACCAGTGTGGTTTTGGCTTACCCTTCGTGTTGCTTTTGACTCATGGCCAGCCAGTCTGACTCGCATTACAGCCAGCTGGGTGGGGTGAGGCCAGTGGCCTTCCCACTTCTCCGCAGGTAAACATGGGCTGCCTTAAATCCTCTCTTGATGATTCTGACACCAGTCAACCATGTTCCCAATAGCTGGGATACTTTTGGGCTACGAGGTGGTTCTGCTGACAGCTTGGCTTCGGAGCCTCCCTGCTGAGCAAGTTTCTTCCACTTAAATAGAAGTGGGCATGGAGATGAGGCTTTTCTTTTTGCTAAGCACGACAGAAGTCTAAATAGTACTTCTTTTTATCACCTGTTAGTGACTTTCCTATGTTCCTGCTCAGACTGAGCAAAAGGGAAACTTTGAGCTGCTTCATGACAACCAATGTTCTTGATTTTCCAGAACCCTAAACCCTCTATTTTATCTTTAGTTTACTTTGTGGGGGTTGCAGGGGTGTAGAAGGGGAAGGCTAACCCTGAATTATTCTGATCTTGAGTCCTAGCTATAAAAATACCAAACGGTTTCTATTTTGATGTGATGATATCACATGTAGCTTCAGACTATGAATAGCCCCCAGGCTACCTGGCTCATACCTCCATTATATTCTCAGTAAACAACCAGACTCAGGCTATGTTTTGTTCCAGTCATTTATTTTGTATCATGGTATTTCAGAGCAGTGAATACAGACAATTTGCACTTCTAGGCTTCAATATACTGAACTATTGTGCCTAGACTACAGTGGTGTCTTTACAGAAGCTGTATTTTGTAAGTTGTACTTGATCACAGCACAAAAGTCCTTTATGGCTAGATCTAATGACAGAGTTAGGAGCCTAGTGGATCTGCAGTCTGATATGTAGGTACCTATGTCCTGTAATGGACTTGGCACCCACTGAGGTGCCTGGACTCCTGCTACAGGGGACAGAGAGACTTAAGCAGCTCTGAAGGGTGATGCAGGAACCTGTCTACCATGATCTTTCTAGAGGTCACAGGATATTCTACTGCATGGGTAAGAGCTTCTCAAAAGCAATCCCTTCTTGAGGTCCAGGTATATCTGGCTTGTGAGTGAGTCTGAAATGCTGTGTTTAACACAAGTGTCTACAACTGCTTGTTCAGGAAGCAGGACCTAAATCAGTTCTTGGATCTAGCCCAGGGCTTTGTTACAGGCCTCTGGGTATCAATGAGTTGAACTACACTGAGTTCGTAACATATTGCTTAGAGGTGCTCAATTATACATAAACTCATACCTTTTGTATCAACAGATCTTTCAAACAAATATTGCTTTTTGCTTTTTCTTTTTGTTTACAAAAGATCCTATTCCTGTGCAATCCCTGAAATAGTTACTGAGTCGTCTTTGTCATGCAAATAGCAGCGTGTAGGCAATTCAAATATAAAGTAACCAAAAGTCTGTCCAGTGGGAAAGTGAGGCACTTAGGCAAAGTAACTTGTAGTCGTTCGTAATCTATGCAAGACCTAGGAACAATCCCCAGACCTGACTCCCATTCTTGATCTTGAACCACTGGACAGGCAATCGTCTGCAACTACTGCATGATGGCAGCAATGCCTTTGCTGTGCTCCATCGGGGCTTGTTTCGTGTGTCATGCTTAAACTCACTCACTCTTCTGAGCTTATTTCCCGTACCTGTTGCTCCAGAAGCCAGAATAACTTGGTTCCAATTCTCCATTTTTAGAGCAAGGATGGATTAGACTAAGAGAAGCATTCAAAAAACATCAACTTGACTTTTCACAGACACGAGTGTGATGTAAAGACCACGTAGATGATGTTTTGGTACAGAAAATAAAGTTTGTTGATCAGGCCATTTGTTGGTTCTGCAGTATAGTTTTTGGTGTGCCGGATGGGGTGTTCTAGGAGCAATCTGGCTTTCCTTAAAGTCTAAAGAAAGCTTGATAAGCCACACACGAGCTCTGCAGGTGAGTCCATGCTCTGGCACCTGCTGGAGCTGCATTGTGTTACTGAGGTGAAGTAGGAATTCCTTCTGAAGCTGCCTTCAACTTTTCTCTCTCCCTTTCTTCTTTCTCAAACCCTGAACAACAGATGGATCTGCCTTTGGGGTACCGGGCGCAGCATTTTCGCATTTCCTGTAGCACAGTTTCACACTTGGACTCCATGTAGTTGTTCACTGGAAAACAAGGAGACACCACGTCTGCAAAGGGTCACAGGTTTTGGCCCTGGAGGACACACATCTAGTTCAGCCCCTCAGCTGCTGTGCAGCAAAAGCAGGAGCTATTTGCAAGCATTTGATCATTTTCTATGCTTTACAGAAATACCTCTTCAGTTTCAGCTGCCGAAAGCCATGCAAAGGTAGCTTTGCTGTTGCAAGTGGGAGCATCTTCAGTCCCTTAGTTTTCTAGCCATCACCACACCTCACTAAGAATGAGGTTTCCTCCACTGCAGTCTTTCAATCTTTACTTTCTTTTGCTTTTAAGCTGGATCTGGTCTAAAACCCAGCTGCCACATCACTACAGGGTTTGCAGCTAAGTATAAAATATAAGATCATCCAAAGAGGCTCTGGTATAAAATGGGACATGCACACCCTTCAGCACTGCAGCATTTGTAAAAGGAAGGGGTGATGAGCATGATACCAGCTTCCTACTAGTAGCAAGTTTTGGGCAAGCACACTGCCAGTTCTGGGACACAGGCCTCAGCAAGCTCCTGGTCTGACCTGGGATGACTAGGCGCATGCTTTTGTGCCTGGTACAGCTAGGCCCACCTCTCTACCTTCTCCATATTGCATCTGTTTCAGGCTTGGAGAGATTTCACAGCACTGACAGGCTCAAGCGCTGCAGGATGCAGCTGATCTGTTCAGCATCCTTTCTGCCCTACAGCTTAGCTGGCTGCCACTGTCAACTGAGGTGGCAAAGCCCACAGTGCTTTGCAGTGCTGGCCACCAGGCTCTTGGAGAGAAGCCCTGCAGGTATGTGAGCAGGCTGTGCTTGCATTAATAACTACTTGCTGGTCTGCATGGGAGTGTGTGCAGGGCTACCTACTCTGCCTTGGGTGTGCTACTAACTACACAGCTGCACGCACCCTCTCCTGAGCCCCCGCTGATTTTGAAAAGACTCACAGAAGCAACAGCACCCTAATATGAGCCAAACACAGCACCCATGGCGACCCCAGAAAGCAGCAGCAAATGCCTTCTGGTTAATGGTAACAGCCCTCTGTGCAGGTTTGCTTCTACACACAGACAAACCCTGCTATCTACCAAGGCTGAACGAAAAGCACAATGGTAAGAAACACCATGGACAGCAAAGGACGAAAGAGATTTACAGCAGACACTCGGTCTCACAGAGGAAGCAGTGAAGATCTTTTGGAACACTGACCCACTCCAAAACCAGCCTTTTAAAAGACATCACCTCCCAAAGGGGTGGCTTCCACTCTCCATCTTCCATACTGTCTCTGCTTATTTGTCTACTGAGGCTCTGTATAGATCTATCACATTGATCCTTGGAGGGAAGAATTGTTTTGCTATCCTCAGCTGTGCAACTCAAGACAACTCCACGGCATCATACACCAGCAGTAACTCCAGAATGATAGCCAGAGGAGTGGTGGACAGGGAGTCTACAAGTTGAAGAGCTTCTTTGCTAACACTTGATCATTCAGATCAAATCTGCACACAAAGCCACACAGTTAAACCACTTGGAATTACTTCCCTGAATGTTATTAACATTGTCACAGATAGGACCCAAACAAGGTTGAATATTACTTTTTATGTGCATTTACTTTGGGGAGAGAAGACAGCCCTTTGTGACATTGGAGAACGTCCTAAACCATAAAGAGGATAAAAGGTAGTACTCAAACAAATGCTGGGCAGAGGCTAAGGGGGTTGTTTGAGCCCATACTTTGAGCTGAACACACCTTCCAAAACACACTCCTGGGAAAGACAGGTATCTACCACTAACTTCTACATTTCCTGATTTTTTCCAGATGCTTTTCCTCCAGTGCTCTTCAACAGCCACCAGGGTGGTTGTGTTAACTGCATGGATTTAAATTGCTGTTTGCTGCAGCCTGCAGTTACCCCTCTGCCTCCCAGCAGGGCCCACTCCCTGCTATATTTTAGCTAACTTGCTTGTTGTCTGACAATAAATTAAAGGCAGTAATGCATTACTCTAGAACTGACCTGGCTAATTTTAGCTGTGGTGTTAGTAGACTCCTGCCTTGCTGTCCCTGGACTAACAACATGATTTATTCTCATGGAGTGTGTTGGCTAAGGGCTCCACCAGGTGAGTGAGGGAGAACTCTTCCATAGAGCTGAGCTGCCTTAGCACAGAGAAATGTTTTCTTTTATTAATTTCACATGGGAAAGTCTTTTCTGGAAAGCAGCTGGAATTTAAAAACACAATTGTCCTCTGCGAGTGATAAGCCTGCTGTCCCCAGCTCAGGCTTCCAAAACACACTACCACATCAACTCCCTTGCCTCTAAGAACATTCAGCTAATACAAAAGAGCTGTTAAAGGTCTCCAGAGTGAAAGCATCTTGTACCTTGAGACCAGATCACTTACACTTAACCTGTTCCTGCTCTCAAAATAGCCCTGGAGCTAAAGGTGTGCAGTCTTCTCACGTACTCCACCTGCTACCTCACTACCCGCTCTCTGAGAGCTTATTAGAAAGTCTAGCTCTCCCCGCTACAGCCGAGTCCCAGGACTATAAATGGGTCTCACTACCAGCATGGAGAACACTGAAACAAGCACAGTACTGTTACAAACACTCTGCTCTGCACTAAGTGTTCACAGTCAAGCACAAAGGAATTCTATTAAAACCAGACATCCTAGTGTTGTTTGCTTTGCAACAGGGTAATGTGCTTGCTTGCTTGCTTCTCAGGAAAGAAAGGAGAGCAGGGTTAAGAGAATTAACTTCCACCAAATAGCAAGACACCAAAAAGGCAAATGACACTGGGTACCTTGCAAGCATTTCTGTATTTCACAGGCTTGTTTCTGGCAGGGATCCTTCTGGGGCATGCTCAGAGAACTACAATGACAGGAAAATATGATTGTAGAAACAATGAGTATTCAGGGACTGGGTTGGGGAGAGGGGGCAAGACAACACCCGAAAGCTATCTTATGGCTTTAAAGAACTCCTGACTTTCCTTTCTGTCATCAACAGTTCAGAAAGCATCTACGGCTGCCTGCAGCTGCCTGCCAACACACACAAGCCTGCTCTGTGTCTGGCTAAGGGACAACAATGTGGACAATGAACACAGAAGTTTTATGCTGCCAGGCTTGAAGGCCTTTTTGTTTTCTTTGGTCAGAATGTGTTCTTTTCTGCTTGGTTGCACAAAGATTCCAGCAATGATTCGAATTAACATTGCTGACTAGTTTTATTATAACAGTTCTGTGCCTGTCGACCTTACACTACAACAGGTATTTGTGTGAAAGCCCTCTCTGAAAGCTCTACACAGCCGAGGATTTGGTGTCAGCCGTGTAACTGCGGCTGGAGGAGGCACTGATAGGAAAACAAGCAAACCAAACACCTTAGTTGTGGTTGTTCCATAAAGACAAGGAGGGCTTTTTTTTTTTGTTCCAGAAGAAGTCTCTTGGGACTCCCCTCTACTAAAAAACCCCCCACAACAGACTGGAGGCCAGCTCCATCGTTCAAATCCCTGGAAAACGGAAATGCGACTTTCTGCAGCGTGATCCTCGCTTGTAACTGTGACCTTCCGTGAGAGATCAAAAGATGAGCAAAACCTGCTGGCTCTAGTAGTTGGATGGGAGACCTCTACAGGAAAGCACTCCTGTTACCTAAAGCAGTGGTGGGACACTCTGAAACAGTTCACAGCTCCTGCCCCAGCCCCAGCCGAGAGGGGAAGGCACTCCTTTTCAAATTTCTGGTAGATTAGCAGCCCGCAGCGCTTTTCAGTATCGCTAGGGCATTATTTCCAGCATCCTGGCCAAAATCTACCCGGGGCAATTACATTCTGCCTACCTAGAACTCCCCCTGATGTTTCACTTGGACACAACACTCCTCTTCACTGCCTGTCCTAAATTCTTGTGTGATGTTGCTGTGTGTTGTTTAACTGCTTCCACCTCGGAGGTGGCAGCATTTCAGTGGAGAGAGAATCATTTATTGTACAAAATATACAACGACATCTTCCTAGAGCCACTGCTCCTGAAAGACAAAAATTTGCATTAAAGAATGGCCGGGAATAAACAGAGAACTGTACAAAGCAGGGGGAATGTCTACACATACCAGATTAATCACCAGGCACGAGTTTAAGCAGCAGTTCTTCAACACCACCAAGCTGTAAGCGACAAGGAAAAGTTCAATACGTGTACAGTTACTGCGGCTGAGCTAATGGACTTCAACAAAGTAACAGTCCTTTGCCGTCCCTCAAGGATCTCAAATGACTTCACAAACAGGCATGACTATGGCCTTTTGTTGCCACCATCCTTACCATGAGATGGTGCTCTATCTCCCAAACGCGAGAGTTACTATCCCTGTACTGCTCACCCTGGGACAGCTGCCACATATGAGGCAGCCGGGATGGGGGGAGCTGGCTGGGTCGCAGCGCCTCACCCAGGGGAACCTGAACTCTTTGGATCCGAGCCCTCAGCATACCTTCCTCCTGGGGGAGAGCAACAAAGAGAGCAGGCAGTTACTGGAAATGCAGTAGAGGTATCTGCCTCAGCAAAACTATAATTGGGAAGCTCAAAGGACACTTGCCTCTTCCGCAGCCACAAGCCACGTTTTGCGGTGCTCATCACAGTAAACACCCACGCGCCGTACCCACAGTCGCACGGGAGGAGTGCCAACGTGCCCTCCTTCTGCCATGCCCTCAGTCACTTCAGGATGCTCCCATTAGGTGGATGGCATCAACCCGTAGGATGCACACGTGGTCTCTTTAGCTCTGAACACATTCACGGAGAAAGCTCTCAGACCTGAAAAGGCACCTCTGGGTGGCATCTGATTTATTGTATGAGATGCTACGTGCTGAATGTCCCTAAAAGTCAGCTTCGGAAACTAAGGTGGTGCCTACGTGAACAGAAACGTCATGGCGAGTTGTACACTGGGACACATGTGCTGTGTGAAACTTTTAAGGCATTGCTGGGCTAAAGGTGCTACTGGTGCAAAATTAAACTGTATGAATAGCAGCTTTGGCTGTTCCACAGTCCTAGTAACAGTCTTTGTGTGTAAAACAGGAGAAGAAAAGAACAAGAAAAAAAGCGCTTTACACAGGAGTTCCGTGGCTAGTGGTGGTCTAAATCCCAAGAGCGAAACTTGTGACAAGAGGTGAAGTTAACAAGAATGAAGACCACTCTGAGGACAAAGTATGACACTCCATATGCACGACTCATGTGTGGAACTTCCAGAGCTGGCATTGTGAAGGGTCTTTTGTCTCATCTCTCAAGAGGACGGCAGCACTGTCCATTCATGAAGGAGCTTCTTGTGTACAGCTCTCTTGGCTTTGTGTAGTTCGGCTTTTAGATGGTTACAGAGAGCCACCTATACCAGCACTGGCAAAGGAACTTGGGACATGGAGGTGGTTCTTCCTAGTGGGACTTGTGTTTAACAGCAAGTTTATCTGTACACCAGTCAGACTGAGCCGAGTCATTAGCAAATGAAGGTCAGGGGAAATTATTCTCTCTTTGAACCCTATAAGAGGTAATGAAAATGGTACAAACAGTCTTCATTGTTTAGCTAGGTTTAAAGTAGAACAGAATTAAGCTGCAATACACAGAATATCCTCCTGCTATGAAGCAGACGCAATATTCCTATCCCAGTGAAACACAGTGGTCTTCTGAAATCTTGTAAGTTACAAGGCATATTTCAGACAGGAACAAGACAATCTGGGTACAAAATAAAGCAGGGAGAGTCAGGAAGAGAGAAACAACGTTATACATCGGGGTACATGTACAATAGGAAATACACTGCCCTCTTGTTCCATATTTGAAATCAGTGCTTCTCTATCTGTTTGAACGAAAGGCTCATTCAGTCTTTTTGAAAACAAAACACCAACACGGACGAGCCCTAACAGCACTGTCACGGTGTTTTAATTTCTAACAAAAAAACCCCTTCAAATATTTATTATTTTTTTCCTCCCATTGTTTGTTTCCTTGTTGATGTGTGGGAATGCGTATGTGCATTACAGAAAGTACAACTCTTCTGAAGACCATTCTGTGACGCGGTACACCACTGCCAAGCCAAGCTCCAGCCGCTGGATCACTGGCATTTAGAGGAATGCAACAGCAGACTGACAAGCCTCACAAAACCTTTGGGAATGTAAGGGTAAAAGGGATACTTCAAACATCCTTCACATTCTGCTTTTCCCTAAGACACTTCACAAATTTAAGCCCATGTATTCAAACCACTTTGCCCAACAGTGCAGACACAGCAATTGCCACTGCTCATTTTCAGTCAGCTGAATGTAATTGCCCAGGTTGGAATCTGGCCAGGATACTTCTCTGCTCTGCAGTAAACTGCCAAAGCTCCATCAGCAACAGAAATACTCGAGAACTTGTTTTTATTGTATTCAAAGCTGGAATTAGTGCAGCTTATCAGCCCCAGAACCAGAAGACAGAAGAGTGACTTCAGTATTGGAAAAATATTACTCAGGAAGCAAACATTATTTCCTACAGCAAATGACTCTCCTGGAAGGTCTCATATCCAAATACTAACCTGGTTCAGCCATTCTGAACTACAGGCAGGAGAAGTAAAGCACAACACGTGTGTTTGTGTTTATTGTGTATGAACACAACACTCACGAGAGGTACAGGACCACAGAACAAGGCCTCAGGCAGAGAACACTGTGCTGAATGGGCAGTGGTGAACATGTGTTTGCACCCTTCGCTCCACTAATTTGTCCAAAACTCATTCTGAACTTTGTAACTGAGTTCAGTTGCCAAGGTCTGGCCTTTCTTTTCAACAGTCTCTAAGACTGTTATAAAGGTGCCCAGTTAGTGCCACAAATAAAGTCTTGAGGTCAGGCAAAACCATGAATTGGGTTTGAAGTAAGACAGGTCTCTCTGTAGCACTCAAACACACCAAAGAAAACAACAACTTTAAAAAAGCATGCACTTAGCGACACTCGCACCTGAAACTTTAACAGAGGAAACCACATACAATTGCTATCTTTGCAGATTTTACCAGAAAGCAATAAAAAAGCCTTAAGGCAGATACGGATCAAAGAAGTAAGCTGACTTATGCTCAATTCATAACCTATTCAAAAAACACTGCATTCAACAAAAAAACCTATGAGCTTAAATTTGTAGGATTTCAGAGCGATCCTTTGACATAGATTTTAATCTTCCCATCAACACAGCTGCAAAAGTCTGAGCTGTTTAAAGCATTGGGTTGGGGAGATTTAAAGCCCAGTCTCCACGGAGAGGAACAAGACTTGCAGATATTCTGTCCGTCTCAGGCCTTACAGGGTTAATACGGTTCTGGAAACCTGGGTGGACTTCTGAGCCATATAATTTCTGAATAAATGGCATCTTGTGATAAAAGTAACTTATAAATTTAAAAATACTTTATGCATACAGTCAAAGAAACTGCTCCTGCTGCTGCTTGGGTCATTCCAGAGCTGGAGCTCAGGATGCCGAACAAAGTCCACCCTTTATTGCTTTTTATTTTAAAGGTGGCTGGGTCACATTGTCAGAAGAGTTCTGCTGCCCTGTGGGTCAGTGAGTTGGGCACAGTGTTGTGCTAACACATACACGACTTCTGGACCAAGGCTGCCAGTCTGGCCTTCTGGTGGAGAGCGTGCAGCTGCCTGCACACTTCTGTGCGCACAGCCTTTGGGGAGCTAATAGAGAGCTGAGCTTTCCCCAAAACCCCACCCTGTGTCTTGCCACAAGCCAGGGATCAGGCGAGCTGTCTGCTGCTGCAAAACATGTTGACTCACTCTACAGCTTCTTCTTGAGGGTTTGGACTGTGGAGCACACGCCCCGAGCAAGCACTTCTGTGACTGCACTCTCCCCTCTGCCTGACCTACTAAGGGGTAGCAGATGCTCACCGACCAGCCGGGGCTGTCCAGCAGTTTGGGGAGTGAAGGTCTAGCTTTGGTAGGATCTAAAGAAACAGGAAGACAAAAACAGATGGACATGGTGTGGGGAGAGTCCCGGAGAAGCAAAGGGAGGACGAGGAAAAGGATGAGAGAGGCCGGCCTGGTGAAGGGCAGGCAGAGGAGGGGGTGTGCGGAGTGGTGCGGACACGGAAAGCCGGGAGTGCGGGACGGGCACAGGGGGGAGGTAGGACTGGTGCGGACGGGGAGCCGGCCGTGGCGGAGAGAAGGCGGGGAGGGCCGAGGAGGCCCAGCCGCCGCGGCGGGTAGAGGGCGCAGCAGGTCTCCACAGCAACCACCTCCCACCCGTGCGGGGCCTGCGGGGCTCGGCGTCCGCCCCTCGGCAGGAGACGGCATCGGGCAGAGCGGGAGGCGCCAGGCCCGGCCCCTGGGGCCGCCTGCCCGTGACCTACCTGCAGCCCCGCGCCAGGTGACAGCCAGCGCCGTGTGCACCGCGCAAAGCCTTCCCCCGCCCACCCGCTGACCCCGCAGACTCCCCGCGGCCGCTCGCAGGCTCCAATGGCCGGCGCCCGGCAGAGCCCCGCCCCGAGCCAGGTCAGATCGTGTTGGGCCAAGTCGTCCCGTCCGGTCCGGTTCGGTCCCGCCCGGTCTCCCTCCGCTCTGTCGCCCGCCCCACCGCAGACAGCCGCTGCAGCGCGGAACACCGAGGCTGCCGCTCGCGTGGGCGACACGGCCCTTCCACCGCGTGGCACCGCGCGTCTCTCCGGAAGCCAGACCGCACCTCCGCCTCGCCGATTGGCCGAAAGGACAAGCGAGTCCCGTCGGGATTGGTCATGCAGCGCGGCGGGGGCGGGACGAGCAGGGGATGTCCCGCCTACTCGCGGCGGCGGGGGAAGACGGGCGCGCGGCGGAAAGATGGCGGTGCAGGCTGTATACTTGGAGGCCGACGCGTTCCTCGTGTGTCTCAACCACGCGCTGAGCACCGAGAAGGAGGAGGTCATGGGACTCTGCATCGGCGAGGTACCGGAGCTGAGCGGGGCCGCCCCGGGGAGGGGGCGCAGCGGTGGCTGCTGCCGCTGCCCAGGTGGGGCTCTCGGTACGGGCCGTGGTGGGACGGGCCGCGGGCTCTTACCTGCCGGAGGGGGCCCGGTCACCGCGGCAAGCAACGTGCTGCAGGCTGCGTGGGGCGGCTCCCGTGAACTGGGCCGCTTGGCCTCGGACCTCCTCGCGCTGCTTCTGGCCAGCGCCCACTCGTGAGCGTTTTCAGTTACTGTGGAAGGTAAAGCTCGGCGTCAGGAAACCTTCCCGGCTGCCTGTGCTCTGGTGTGTGCCTTTTCCCTATCGAAAATGTAGGATTCGGCCTTTTCCTTGGTAGTCGAGAAATGACTTCTGTTTCTTTTCCTTCGTGGTTAGGTTGACACCAGCCGGATTGTGCACATCCACTCTGTGATCATTCTTCGCCGCTCCGATAAGAGAAAAGACCGGGTGGAAATTTCACCAGAGCAGCTTTCAGCTGCTTCTACTGAAGCAGAGATATCCTTTAGTAGACAGAATAGAGAACGCACTGGGGAAGGGCTTTGCCTCAGGCCTCTCTGTGTGCTGCATTTAAGATTTCTTCTTTCAAGTTTGAAGTTGCTTACAGCTTCCGTGCTATAGCTGTTTGGTTTGGAGGGCCATGCTGGCAGCTGCCATTCTCTTCCAGCATTTGCAGTGCAGTTGTGTTATTGCTGGTTTTTATCGTTGTCGTGAGTAAAACTGAAGTGTGTTTTAGAGGAAAGTAACAGTTCGGCAGGGAGACTTAGTAGAAGAGCTGGTAGGTGTCTCTTTCCAGTCTGGTGAACTGTAGAACCATTTCCCTGCACGCACTCAGACGTGCTGTTACAGACAGCCTGCTGCCTTGTTGCTTACTGAAACATGGCAACAAAATCCAGTTTGCTTTTGCAGCAGTGGCAGGGTGCTGGTGCTGAGGAAGAGGCTTCCGTTGGCTTGCTACCACCTGTCTTGTTACCGCTCTAAAGGGATTTGGAACTGTGTTTACTGATGAGAAGATTTTTTTAAAACTCTGCTGTTAGTCCCTAGACAGAAAATTTTGTTTGCTCTGTTGGTTTCAAGAACACCTTGACTCACACACAGGTTGGCTGAAATGACAGGACGTCCCATGAGAGTTGTGGGCTGGTATCATTCCCATCCTCATATTACTGTCTGGCCATCACATGTCGGTAAGAGCAGTCTTGTATGAAAACTCAGAGCTGCCTAATCAATTTCCTGGATTTGTAGAGCTGCACATTCCAATTGTCAAAGTTTGGTTTCTTAGACATCCTCTAGCAGGACAAGGTTTTGTGGGTAGGCTTCAGGAACCTCTCCCCCATTCTTGTCTTTGTGCTTCAGGTGCTCAAAGGGCATGAGACCCATTAGAGACAGAGCAGCTACTGCAGCGCTAGATCCAGGGTCTGGCAAATAGCAAAAAACAAAACCTGGAAATTCTAAGCTTGCTGTGATGACTTCTGACATTTCTGCAAAACTGAAAGCTTTTTTGAAAGAAATATGTGTGTATCTTGTGGGTGTTGGATGTTATGGCTATATACTGTGGCTAATGCCAATACCTTTTTTGGCTTTGCTAACTCATGTATCTTTGAGATCTGCTATTTAATTACATTTTAAGTTGGATTTTTTTTTTTCTTAACTTACTCACTTGGAGCAGAGACTTGACAAGAAAACTTGTGACATTTGTTATTAAATTTTGGGTCACCATTCAAAGGTGACAAATTTGTCTTCCACTCTTCCAGTTGCAATGGTCAGTCTCTTCTCTCTTTGTCTACAGATGTCCGCACACAAGCTATGTATCAGATGATGGACCAAGGTTTTGTAGGGCTTATCTTCTCTTGCTTCATTGAGGACAAAAACACAAAGGTAGGCAACTTAAGAATGGCAGTAAACCTTCCAAGTACTCATGAGAAATGTCAGCCCTTGGGCTGTTGGATACAGCCTGCAAGAAGGGCAGAGCTTTGCTTGGAGTGCACTCAAAACACAGCTGGAATGGCGATGCTTGGATCGTAATCCTTAAGACAAAAAAAGGAGTTATTAAATGCTCTGAGCTCCACAGTCTGCATCTCCAGCCAGCAGAACTGGGTTGGTGCTAGGGCTCTGGGACAGCATCCTGGTGGCTGCAGTGTGTGTGTGCGCATTGCAATGTGTCCTTCAGCCATTCAGTTCAGTTGCTTATTGCAACTCTGTGCCTCTGGCCTCCTTAGGAGAGTCTGCTGTAGTGTAAGATAAGCCCAGTGACAGGAGAAAGAGCACTGGGCACAAGCTGGAACATAAGAAGTTTCATTTAGATCACAGGAAAAACTTCTTTCCAGTGTTGAGTCCCAAAGCCCTGGAATGGGGTGCCCAGAGAGGCTGTGGAGTCTCCTCTGGTGATACTCTGCATCCCACCTGGGTGCAGCCCTTTGCAGCGTGCTTCAGGCAGCCCTGCTTTGGTGGGAGGTTGGAGTTCATGAACTCTTGAGGTCCCTTCCAACTTCAGCAGTTCAGTGATTCTGTGACAGTGTGTTTCTTGTTTTCTAGGTAACTTGCTTTAAGATTGTTTTCATAAGCAGTGGGTCTGTCAGTACGTCCTTGTAAGAAGTTCCAGCATGCTGATTGAAGTGTGCACTTTGTAAACTGTTAAAATGCTGTTGGCAAGCATATTTTGCTTCCTAAATGAATATCTAGTTTTAGATGATTTTTTAATCTTGACTTTTGGCTGTCTTTCATAGACAGGCAGGATTCTGTACACCTGTTTCCAGTCCATTCAGGCCCAGAAGAGCTCAGAGTGAGTACAGCAGCAGAATACTGTATCCAGCTTCTGGTGGTATTTAATCTTTTCTCTCCTTTCTGGGTTGTCTTAAGTGGCTTCTAGGTTTATCAAAGAGGAGTAAATATTATATAGAGGTGCCTGAGGAAGTCTCTTTACTTCTGCTAATGCAGGCTGCTTGAAGATCAGGACTGGGCATCCACCTGAGCATGAGGAAAAACTTATTTACATTGGAGCTGACAGAGCCCTGGAGCAGGCTGCCCAGATAGGTTGTGGAATCTCCTCTGGAGATACGCAAAACCCACCTGGATGCAGTTCTATCCAACGTGCTCTAGGTGAACCTGCATTAGCAGGTGGGTTGGACTAGATGATCTCCAGAGGTCCCTTCCAACCCCTAACATTCTCTGATGAATTTAGCCTCGATGATTGTGTAGCTTAGGATTTGGTGTAGGACACTGCAGTCTGGGTATAAATGTGTGCTGTAATCTGCTGGGTAGAAGGCCCAGCCTTTTGCTTTCAGCTCTAGAGATCAAGGCTTCAAGCTTGTATGGCATAGAATCATCCCCTACCCCCAGTCACACACTGTGCATAATTTTGTCACTACTGGCCTTCTAGTTGCTAGCATTTTACCATTAAAATGTAAGGCAAGTGTGTGGCTATAAAAGGCTTATGTTTGGACCTATGTTCCCAGAAGTACATTCTGCAGCCTTGCTGTCCACTGGACATGCTGTTGCAGGTTTGTGGAAGTCCTTTTTTTCCCTTTGCAGCTTCAAAGTTAATTGTGTCTGATACCTTTTTAGATACGAAAGGATTGAAATTCCTATTCATGTTGTCCCCCATGAAACCATTGGAAAAGTGTGCCTGGAATCAGCTGTAGAGTTGCCCAAGATCCTTTGCCAAGAAGAGCAAGATGCCTACAGGAGAATTCACAGGTAACAAAACCGAGGCAGCACCTGTCTCCAAGACTGTCTTTGCTGACGTGCTCTGTGGTTGCAGCGCTTAGAGCATTGTAACCTCAGCAGTGGTATCAAAACCAAGAAGCACTAGCAGCTCATGTGCCTTCATTGGATTGAACTGATTGAATTATCTTCACAGCACCTCTTCTATGAGGCCAGACTGAGACAGCTGGGGCTGTTCAGTCTGGAGGAGAGGAGGCTCCCAGGTGACCTTATTGTGGCCTTCCAGTATCTGAAGGGGGCCTACAGAAGGGCTAGGGAGGGACTTTTTAGGATGTCAGGTAGTGACAGGACTAGGGGGAATGGAGCAAAGCTGGAGATGGGTAGATTTAGACTGGATGTGAGGAGGAAGTTCTTCACTGTGAGAGTGGTGAGAGCCTGGAATGGGTTGCTCAGGGAGGTGGTGGAAGCCCTGTCTTTGGAGGTATGTAAGGCCGGGCTGGATGAGGCTCTGGCCAGCCTGATCTAGGGTGGGGTGTCCCTGCCCGTGGCAGGGGAGTTGGAACTGGATGATCCTGTGGTCCTTTCTAACCCTGACTGACTGTATGACTTGGTCTAGGTGATCCTGCTGTGTCAGGGGGACTGGACTAGATGATCTTTTGAGGTCTCTTCCAATCCCTAGCAATTCTATGATTTTAAGTTTGGGTTCTGTCAGCTTTGCACACAGGAGTTAAGTGAAACATCTCCTTTGCTGCAACAAAGAATTGGAGCATGTGTGAGCTAACAGTGACGCATCAGTGACACATCTGTGTGTGACAGAAGTGTTTAACCAGGGTACGAGTGCTGAGAAGGGGCCTGAAGAATGACATTATGGCTTTGGTGCTCAACAGTGATGTTTCTGTGCAGTAAGCTCTTTGTTATCCTCAGGAATGCACGAGGCTTCAGCAGGTGGTGAGATGTACCTGCGCTGTCAGTGACTTGTAGGTAGCCTGGCTGTGCCTGATAGGCACCTCATTGTTGTTGCTAAACAACATTCTGTTCATTCTCTCAGCCTCACCCATCTGGACTCTGTGACCAAGATTCATAATGGCTCAGGTAAGCGTTCATTTTTTGCATGAGAGAACCCAGGATGCTGCTTGCAGGGTTAAAACAGAGTCTTGAGCAGTGTTTAGTTGGCTTTAACTGTGGGAACAGTGGACCACAGCTGTTTAACAGTCCTCCTTTTGCCTTAGAAGGCACTTGCAGATAACTAAAAACCCAAACGTGTGTCCTTACCATGATGTTAATTTCCAATCACAGACACTGCATAAACCAGGGAATTCTTGGAGACGGTTATCTTGTTACATACTTTAATTACTGTAGACTTTGGGTTTGTTTGGGTTTGGTGGTTGGGGGTTTGTTTTTGTTTTGTTTTTGTGGGTTTGCTTTGTGTTAGAACAGCAAGGGGATTTGGAATTTGGTGAGTCATCATCTGGCTGATCTGGACCTGTGCCTTCATCTCCTGGTCCTTCCCGTATGTGAAGTGCATATGACATCTTTTGCCAGGGAGACAGGATGAATCCTTATCCTGCTTCTGTTCAGAGAGAAACATCTCATCGTCCATTCCACCTGGTCAATCAGTGAGGGATTCGTTGCTTCTGAATTGAGATATTAACTGGCATTGATGATGACTTGTGTGCAGATTTCTGTTGTTGTCTGTAATCAGCCCCCTGGGTGTCTAAAAGTCAGACTGACACAACTTGTTTCAGAGTTTAACAAACTGTGATTCTGACTTTGCTGTGGGGATGTCTGGTTGCCTTGGCCAGACGTTGGATCGTTTCCTTGGCTGTCGCGAATGCTCTTGGATTTGGGGTTGTTGTAGCACTCAGTCTTTTGTGTGTTTGCACTGGCATATGTTTTTGCTCATTCCAGTGTTCACAAAGAACCTCTGCAGCCAGATGTCTGCCATCAGTGGGCCGCTCCTTCAGTGGCTGGAGGACAGACTAGAGCAGAACAAACAGCGGGTGCAGGAGCTGCAGCAGGAGAAAGAGCAGCTCCTGGAGGAACTAGCTGCTCTAGAGTAAAGGAGGAAATGCAGACCCTTCGGAAGACAGACATGAGAAAAATTTTACAAGACCTACTCCTGACTGAAGGGCGGCCCTCCATTGCCTTACAGTAAAGACCCTAGCTGTGCCTCTTCTCTTGCCCCATGCAGCAAAGAGCACTCCTTCAGGATAAGGGCGGTGTCTGCCTGAGCCTGATGAAAAGCAGTGGTATTTTCCCAGGAGCTGCATGATGTAGTGCAATTCTAGCTCAGTGGTGGGGTAGGGCAGCACTTGAATAGACTTCAGTTCTGGAGGGCACATACCTGGGGAACGTGTTGTTTCTCCCTCCCCTATACTTTGACAGAAGTCTTACTGCTGTATATATATCCAGGAGCTTAGAAGAGGATGGTTAGAGGGGAAATGTGTCCCTGCAGTCACACCTGACGCTGTCAGCTTCCGCCGCCTTTTAGTTGCTTCGGTTGACCGTGATCTCATATCTAATAATGTTCTGGATTGCTGGTTATCCACCCAGGCAGGTAAAAGGTGGAGGGAATCTAGGAAAGAGACCTGGAAGAACTTCGACATAGATTCTATGTTCAGCATACTGCAAACCAAATAAAGATTCCAAAGCCAGAGCTGTTTGAAGTAGAAATGAAACGGATGCTATAGAGTGCCAGTGCCTGCATTTTTTTGCACATGGTCACACTTTGTGTGCTTAGCACTGAGGTTCTTCACAGAATGGACTGTTTCTGCTGGCTCAGTGGGAGGAGTGTGGTGGCTTCCCAGAGGTGAAAAAGATGAAGGTGCTTAGAAAAGAACAGATAAGAGATGCAAGCCTGTCAGCCTTGCGTGCTGAACTTAACTGTATTCAGTCTAGTTTCATTAGATTCAAATGGAACAAAGTACTTGTTGAACTAATTCTTTGAATATCTTGCTGTTGCATTTCAGAGTGTCCCTCAGCTATGTACCTAGTCATTTCCAGTATGTGTGTGAAGTCACAGAATCCTTTAGGCTGTGTAATTGAGTCCAGCCGCTAACCTACCACTGCTGACTCTGTCTTGTGAATGAAGGAACCAACAGTTAAAACAGCTCCTTGGTTCTGCTAAGTCCTTACATGCTCAAACAGATGGAGATGAGCTGCCTGGTTACTGTAGTGTAGGTCGTGACATTCCTGACAACGTACTAGCTTGTCTGTTGCTTTGACTGAGCAAGACACTTTATTTCCAGTAAATAGCCAGCACTGAGCAGCAACTGCTGTTGTGGAAGCTGCTTGGCCAGCTCATTTTTGTCAGACCTCACTTTGCAGTATTTCTGCATTGATATTAGCAAAGCCCCAAACAGCAGAACTTATCAAAGTCAGATGCATGCTACTGTTTGTTTTTTTTCCTTCAAAGTGCTGTGAGAAATATTTTTCTTAGTCACACTTCAAAAACTACTCTATCTTCCATTCTCTTGTTTCTGTTACTGCTTTTTCTAGTTTAAGTGCTCCTTATTTTGATCTTTGCTGGAGGGGGTTGGATATCTCACTGCCTCCAGGCTTGGTGAGAGCTCCTTGGAGATCACCCAGCAGCACTGGGCCTCACGGTTATCCAGTGCAGTGTCCGAGGGCATCCTGCCAAGCATATACCAGATAAAGCCAAAACAAGTTCTCTTGTAGCCCAGGCCTGTAATTCTGTTACTTGTTTTGTTTTGCTTCTCTGTGTCACCAGGACTCTCTAGGAAGGCTAGAGACTGTTCCCACTTTAGGCTAAAGACAGCCCACAGTAGGAAGAAGCTAATTTTGTTTTGAGAATAAGCACTGCCTTTGCTGGGGACACAAGTCTGTAGGGGGAAAAGCAAGATTCTGAGGCAAAGGGGGAAGTACTGGCCTCTCCCTCAAAAGTCTCTAGAAAATAAAGATGCCACTTCCTCTGCAACATTGTGCTCTGCTAAGAAGAGAGAAGCTGTGCTAGCCTCTCTGAGGCTCTCCAGACTTGATTGAAAACATGTTTTCACCATCCTTGTGCTCTGCCAGAGCAAGATGGGCTGTGCGCCCCTCTCCACATATGGTCTCAAGGTGATGGAGAAGCCAGACAAGTTGATGTCTTCAGGTGTTGCTATGGAAAGGGAATTACTGTGCCCCTTGGCCTCTAGACCACCAAGCAAGGCTGAAGCCATTAACTTGATGTCTTCAGTGCTGGTTGGTGTGAGCCTTGCTGTACTCCTAGTCTCTCAGGTCTTTGGCTTGAGGTAGGAATAGATGAAGTGCTTACGGGTCTCTGTCTTCTTGCTGTCATGTGGTGCCAAGATGCTTGCATGAGGGACTGCATGGTCTCCTCAAGAGCCACGACTCTCTCCTGAAAGTGGACACCATGGGGCTCTGTCCCTGTGCCTGCCCCTATCTTTCTCCCAAAATGGACCAGGCACAGCAGAGCACTGGGCAAAAATCTTCCTGAGTGCTTCCTGCCTTCAAAAAGCAGCTGAGCTAAGGTCAGCAGCAGGGAGTTGTCAAGGCACCGGAATGCCATCCACACACCCACCTGTCCATGGATCATGTGCCACACCACGTTGCTCCCTCTGGGTGCTGCATAGGCTGAATCCAGCAGTTTCAAGGAGAATGAGAAGGACCGAGGAAACAACTCCAAGAGACTGAGATAACTTTGAAAGAAGGTCAGCTCAGCAATTGAGAAAATGAGTAAGAAATAAAGACTACTGACCAGAATGAAGTAATTTGGTTTGGGGGTTGGGTGATATGGGTACGATGACAGTGTGTTATCTGCAATAGGTCTCCTTCCTTGGAGGCACCCTGCTAGAGCTGGTCTGTGTTAGACAAATAAACCATATAAGTACTCAGTGGATTGGCAACTCTTCTTTGCACAGGAACTTGGGCTGAGCCCTGTTGAGGTGGCATCTGTTTATTTCCTACTGTGGGCTTAGGTGGTGGCTGCAGCATAATTCCTGCAACAGATCTGGCCCCTCAGATGGGATGGTAGGAGACAATGGCACGCCTTGTCATCTGTATCTGGCCCTGGCAACCATAGGTGAGTTCACCTGGGACTTTGGGAATGAAGGATCTGGCTGGTGAGTCTTTGAACTCCTAAATTCTAGTTTTACGGGTTCCAGAAGCACCACAGCAAATTAACCTGGCCTAGACCTTATTGCTGTCTACAACTACCTGAGGGGTGGTTGTGGCCAGGAGGAGGCTGCTCTCTTCTCTCAGGCAGCCAGCACCAGAACAAGAGGACACAGCCTCAAGCTGCGCCAGGGGAAATTTAGGCTTGAGGTGAGGAGAAAGTTCTTCACTGAGAGTCATTGGCCACTGGAATGGCCTGCCCAGGGAGGTGGTGGAGTCGCCAACTCTGGAGCTGTTCAAGGCAGGATTGGACGTGGCACTTGGTGCCATGGTCTAGCCTTGAGCTCTGTGGTGACAGGTTGGACTTGATGATCTATGAGGTCTCTTCCGACCTTGGTAATACTGTGATACTGTGACAAGGGGATGCCCGCAGCTGGTTTTAGAACACTGTAAGAAAATATGGTATTAATGGTCTAGGTAAAAAAGAATAGTAATGAAATGGGCCATTAGTTACACAGGACAGAAACCCTGCAGGCAAGTGACTTCCCCAGAGGAATTTTGATTTCCAGGAGTTAAATTTTCTAAGGAGGCACCTTGAGGACCGTTAAGTAAAATGTCCTATGTACAAGGGGACACTGAGCAATGTGCTCAACTCTTTCCCAGTATTTCCATCAGGCACAACCCCTCATGTGCCAACGATTAGTTCTGAAAGTTATTTAGAACAGCAGAGAGGGGTAGGCTATCTGAAAAGCAACCTCAACTGGCTTGACAGTGTTGGCAGCTGCCCAACCACATGATGATTATAATGCAGTGGATGATGCAGCAAAAGGCAACTGGATTTTAATAAAATGCTGGCAGCTCGTGTATTTATGATGAAGGTTCATTTGCTGGGGTGACAAAATCTGCATAACATTCTGAGCATTTTTGATATTTGATTATTGATAGTAGAGGTGAAAAAATTCAGTTTGGAGATAGTAAGGCAACAGGAGAGACAGGAGGCTACTCTGCTTGCAGCAGCAACTGTACAGGCAATGTGAAGGTGAGGGCCTCTAATGTGGAAAACACCAGGGCATCAGGGAGACAAGATGCAACGACAGATTAGGTGGCAGTTGAAATGATTGTTGTAGGTGCTGGGGAGGAAAAAGGATGCTGGAAAAGACTGTCCTGTAAGGCCAGTGGGACCCTGCGGACCCAGATCTGAGGAAGGTCAAATGAATATTGCTAAGCAGCAATGACAAGAAGAAGGGAACTCAGACAAGCCTCAAGCTATATATTGGTTTTGGAGTCCTGAACTGAGTCATAAGGGTCAAATTGTAGGAAGAATATAAGTCAAGGAAATAACCATTTCTACTGTGCACAGAAGATGCTTTGAAGTGCAAACCTAAGGGAAAAGTCTCTACTGATAACAGTATGAGATCAGGGAGGCACCAGAAATAAAGGAACAATTGGTTATCCAGCCACTGTCGCTAGAGAGGTAGCCAGGGAGTGTGGGGAAGACTTGTGATTGCAGAAGATTGACCCTGGAAAAAATCCAACCCCTGTTCCACCAAGAGAGGTACCATCCCTCAGTGCTGGTGCTGATCTTCACTGTCCCTAGGTGGCCTCTCAAGAGGCACCAGAAATCTGGGCCTCTGACTTTTGCTGCTAATCTTCACCGTGTTCACAAAGAGCTCTACTTCGTCTCTCCAGTCAGTACTTGGCTCCCAGAGTGAATATGTCCAGCTCCTGCTCCCCTAGGGAAGGGGCCAGCCCACTTATGAGTCAAAATGGAAAAGAAGCAACAATTTCCAAGTGTGTGACAAAGTTTAATGACACATCTGTTCTCTGAAATAGTTGACCATCAATAACATTTCATGGGCTACGGTGCCCCGAATGTTACTTCATAGGTGTTTTATACGAATATTTACAAAGACTTCCAAAATTCAGTGGCACTGAACAAAAGCGAAGAACTTAAAACTTTAAGCTACAATGCTTAAAAAATGTAAACAGTTTATTTTACATAGTTGTAAAATGTAAGAACTTTCTAATGCAGCTTTTTTTCTGGAAGGTGAATATATCCTGGTGCCCGTGAACAAGGAATGAGAGAGTTCTTTACATAAGTATTGTGCTCCAGTGTGCCAAAAACTTATATATAAGAAAGGAATCTAAAGTCCACAATAACTAAAAGACAACAAAAATTTTTTCACATCTTGAAGTTGAGAAATTTATAAAAACATTTACACATGGTTGCTGACCCATCAAAAACTTGCATAACTTAAAATTCTGAACAATAGCTACTACAAATTCAGGATCTTTCTCAAGTGGAATTTTGTGCAAAAATCAGACTAGGTCATTCAGCTTTTTGCCAGCCATAGCTCCAGCCCTCCCTTCCCATCCCCATTCCTGACATCTAGTGGCCACAAGCACCACTGAAATCCTTTGACAAATGTTCAAATTAGTGCATGTAACCAAAAGGCACACACATGTGTGGATACATTTTCGTGCAGAAACCTGTGCAGGTTCACAATTCCATTGCAAACCACTGTTCATAGAAAGTTCAGAGTCTAAAGTTTGGCAGGATTATTCTTTCTTGTTCTTTCTATTCTATAAGCTCAGCTGTTAATAGGTAGACACTGCTTTCAGAGAATCCAATGTTGAAGTAGCCTTAAAATAAAGATTTAAAAATAAATCAGCCTGTAACATTATTAGATACTTTGCTTTCACCTGCATTATTTATGGAGTTGTAATCCCACGGTACTGTAGCTTTATGCTGTCAGTTGCAGAACAACTAAGGTACGTGTTTCTTTTTGTTAATGAAGACTTTGATTGCTCCAGTAAAGTCAGCTGACAACAGCACTTCTGTATGATCTGTCTTCAAAGCTCCTTAACAAGGAAAGAGAATAAACTGTTAGGTCATAAAAAGTAACTCTGAAAAACTTAAGCTGTCATTAGAAGATAAAACTGTGACACTCTTCTTCATCTGTCACATTGCTGTTACCTAGCCAACGCTTTAAGAAACATGTATTTCTAGGAAAGGGACCTTATCACTGTATGCTGGTACAGCTCCACCTCCTTAATGGCTCAAGTGTAAAAAAGAGTAATCCTAAGGCACTCAGGACAACAGCTGTGCCTCTCACCTCACACTGTCTCAGGTTTTAAAAATGCAACAGCTGGCAACATGTTGAAATGCTGAAGGTGGGAGTATGTATCCATGCCATTGCAAGGATTTTTCTTCTCAAGAAGCCCCGCTCTCAAACTCAAAGTCTTCTTCATAAGCTTTTCTCATCAGACCATGGTATCGAGCAGAACTCATCTAAAACACCTACCAGAAGGTATAGTGTCTGATGTTTCAGAATCTTCTCCCTTGCTTTCAGCTTCTTGCTTTTCAGAAGTTTCCAGTGACACCATCAAACCAGGATTGGGAGCAAAAATTGCAGATGTGACCACTGCATTGTGAGCTTCACAAAGACAAACGAATTTTGATTACTAGAGTTCAAAATACTGTTAATTTTCCAAGAATAGCAGGCATAAGTTTTGGCAAATATTGAAGATCCTCAGTTTTGTAAGCAACACCAACTTTATAAACTTCGGTATCTCAGAAATTCTGGCTAAAGCTCCCACATGTGATTGATACGAACATAGCCTCGCACATCCCAGAAACAGTGTTTGTAGGAGATAAAAGAGTTGCTCTTTCTTTTTAAATCCTGGCATTGAAGGAAATGAGCTGCATTTGTTTTCAAAGTTCCTTTTCTATGAAGGATCTAAAGATTAATCATTATTTTGATTTCTACATTCATGTGATCAAATCCTGCCAGCACAACATTGCACACATTCACAACCTTGTGCTGAAGCTGAACAAACTCGTAGCCACTTTCTCTTGCCATCCCAACCAGACATCTGTACATAAGTTTCTGTTCGACAAGGTTTTTCTGACCATTCACTTACTGAAAATCCACCTATTACAATGCAACTTGCTAACAATTTATTAAAATTAAATGAATAGCACTGCTGATCAAATACAAACTGGAAAATATAAATAACACTTTTTTAAATTGGGTGAGCTTTGATAAAACACATCAAAAGTAGTTTTATACCTTTAATGCCTTCCCAGAAGTCGTTACGGTCTCTTCTTACAGATGTAAACTTGCTTAGGTCATGGTATGTACTCCAGATATAGACATATTTATCTTCTGAACCACTTACAATGTAGGTAAAGTCATGGCTAAAGATTCAAAGAAAGAAAAACATTACTTAGCTGTTTGTGCTCAGCAGTAGCTCTCCCGATGCTGTGCAGCTTTACTCATGCACTTGGGTTAAGTTCACAGTTCAAACTCATCCTTTAGTTTAGTGACTGCAGCTCAAAAAAAACTAGAGTCCTTATGTGCACGCAAGCTTCACAGTGCTCTCCCTCGGGAAGAAAAAGTAGCTCCCATGAACAGCACACAGATGTTCTCTTGCAGCCTCTGACATACAAGAGGGCAGTCTAAAACCTGTACTCCGCAAGAAAAACCCAGTGCCATTTGCATCTGTTAGAGTCTGGAACCTGTGCAACAGGAATCACAGAACATTAGGGATTGGAAGGGACCTTGAAAGATCATCTAGTCCAATCCCCCCGCAACAGCAGGACCACCTAGACCCAGTCGCACAGGAACATATCCACGTGGTTTTAAACATCTCCAGAGAAGGAGACTCCGCAACCTCCCTGGGCAGCCTGTTCCAGTGCTCTGTCACCCTCACAATAAAGAAGTTCCTTCTCACATTGATGTGAAACCTCCTATGTTCCAGCTTGCACCCACTGCCCCTTGTCCTATGACTAGATGACACTGAGAAGAGCCTGGCTCCATCCTCCTGACACCCACCCTTCACATATTTATAGACATTAATGAGGTCACCCCTCAGTCTCCTCTTCTCCAACATAAAGAGACCCAGCTCCCTCAGCCTTTCCTCATAAGGGAGATGTTCTACTTCCTTCATCATCCTTCTTCCTCTGCGCTGGACTCTCTCCAGCAGTTCTGTGTCCTTCTTGAGCTGAGGGGCCCAGAACTGGACACAATACTCCAGATGTGGTCTCCTCAGGGCAGAGCAGAGAGGAATAAGAACCTCTCTCGATCTGCTAACCACTCTCCACTTCTGATCCGCTCCATGATGCTGTTACCCTCTTGGGAATGGTTTACCATGGGCAGATAAAGATTGACACAGGTGGAAGATGAAAAGCTTCCAACAAAACTGTAAGCACATGACTGCATAATGCCCACTGATAGAGACAAACAGTACCTGCAAATCCATTTACTCTTCATTTACCTGCTGCATGAGCACATCACACACCTGAACTGTTGCCACAGACCTCTAAGTGGAGATGATTTCATTGGAAAAACAATCTTGAGCAGGAGGGCTGGACAAGATGACCTCCAGAGGTCCCTTCCAGCATCAGCCATCCTATGAAATACTGGGTCAACCTTCAAGATGCTTTCAAGGGCCAACAGCTGACTATAAAGACTAAAATCTGCATTATTATTTAAGCACTGCTGCACTCCTCTGCTCAAATATCCAGGTTAAAGAGACACCTGAGCGTTTTTCCCCTTCAGCTTCTGCAAGGCTCCAAGTGGGAACTGAACAAATGCTCCTCAACTTCTACTTCCTCTCTTTACTAGCCTAAAAAACACTATTTCCACAACAGTCACCAAAATAAACTCAGAAAAGCATCTTAGGGCTGGCACAGTGAAGAAAAGAAAAAATAATTTCAATTCAGGTTTCCAGACTGTTTCCTGACAGTGATGATACACATGCAGTGACCTGCAGCCTTGGGCAACAGCTGGGTGACCAACGCTTTGCAACAACACCTGACAAAGTCAAGGAAATAAAACTTCTTTACCAGGAAGGTGATTTAATATCTTTATCAATGATCTGGATGAGGGGATCGAGTCAATTTGCGGATGACACAAAATTGAGCACGAGTGTTGATCTGCTGGAGGGTNTGTTTAGTCTGGAGAAGAGAAGACTGAGAGGGGACCTTATTGCCCTCTACAACTACCTTAAAGGAGGTTGTAGCAAGGTTGGTGTTGGTCTCTTCTCTCAAATTGGTGATGATAGGACGAGGGGAAATGGCCTCAGGTTGCACCAAGGAAGGTTTGGACTGGATGTTAGAAAGAAATTCTTTACTGAGAGGGTGGTTAGGTGCTGGAATGGATTGCCCAGGGAAGTGGTGATGTCACCAACCCTGGAGGTGTTTAAGGAACGGATGGATGCGGCGCTTGGGGATATGGTCTAGCGGTTAGGCACTAGGAGAAAAGGCTGGACTTGATGACCCTGGAGGTCCCTTCCAGCCATGATGATTCTATGATTCTAAGAGATGCAGTGTCCCAGCCCCACCAATTCTAGCACAGTTCCTGCATTTACAACTAGAGTTGGACATGCATAGTTATACTGTCAGTACAAAAGGTTCGACAAGAGCTCCCTGCTTTGTCATTCTTCACAAAGTTACCTTTAGTTACCTTTTCATTCCAAGTCAAGTAAAGTTTCCTATCAAGGTAAACAGATTACTTCAACAAAAGCCTCTGTACTTTAGACACAGGGAGCATTTCCCAAACCAAACCACCCCATTGTTGCATTATCTTACCTAAAGCTGGCTTTGATTTGGCTGCTGCTATTGACATAACCTTTGTATTTCATCGATAAAGACAGATCTCTCAGGTCATACAATCTGATTCTGGAATCATTTGATGTCACTAGTATCTAGAAAAGAAATAAATAGAATTTAGGAGAGGAAACCATTAACGTGCCCAAGAAGGAACAACAGAGTACATTTAAACAGCCAGAAGGGGAGAGGGGGGTTGGACTTAGATGATCTTCCGATGTCCCTTTCAACCCACAACATTCTGTTATTCTGTAATTCCAATTTTTTTGATTAAAATGACATAGACAAAGAACAGGCCTGAAGAACCAAAACAAGATTTAGGACAATGACACTTTTCTCTCTTGTGTTCTTGTCAGCAGACAGAACACGACTTCACCCAAAGGACATTTTGAAACACATTCCACAGCAATACAGCAGGATGGCTCTTCTAATGAGTTTCTGGAGAGTCATGACCTATCAATTATGAAACACAGATCAAAGGCCATTATCTGCTGTGGAAACAAACTAGGCTTTTTTCTTGGTTGCTGCGAGTTTGTTTCCTTTTCAGATTTTGCAGATCAGAAGCTTAAATGTACTTATAATGAACAGATAAGTCTGTGAAATGGTTGTCAAAACACAGAAGAGCATTCAGCTGATTAGCCCTTTCATGGCACCTCAAAAGCGGTGCAGACTGTACCTGAGCAGTCAGTCTCTAGATGACCAGGCAAAGGGTACAACAGTTACACTGCAAAGTTTTGACAGCTCTTGGGACACCATCATCATCAGATTACAGAACTTGCTATTTGTTTTCAAGAGTTCACACTGAGTGTTTTGTTACACCTTTTAACACAGAATCTGACGCAGACCCGAAGGCACCATTGATTTATGAATCTTCTGCATGTCTTTAGAGTTAAGGCACTTCTGTGTCACCAGTGAGAGTACAATATTGGTGATAACAGCTGGTGATCTGCTATTCTAATAGGGCCATTTACGGGCCATACACCAGCCCCGAACTTTATTTACAAGTGATAAAATCCACCTTTAGACAATGGCTTTAATATTCAGCACCATGTTCTGTGCTTGATATGAACTTGCCCTTTTCACAGCATAGGACTTCAGTTTATGCTACAACTAAATGACATGACCAATTTCTGAAGAACAGTTTGGAAAACAGCTCTTGAACTTCCAGCATTTTTCAGCTTCTGTATGAAGCACATTTCTTAATTAGTATTAAATTCATGAGAAGTTAATTTGGCCCAAGGAGATTCACTGAAAGCCATGTGTAAGCATTTTGTAACCTTTACATTAATCAGAACATAACGTCATGAAAAAAAAAAGAAAGAAGCAGCAATGTTACCACTATTTAGTATTGTGTTAGTGTAAATCAGCACAGTGGTATTCATTTTAGTAGTGTTAAGAGACTTTTGATTTAAGTCAGTGACTGCAAGCAAGACTTAGCACAAACTTGTAAGGCATTAGACCCAAATATCAGACTTCAGTACTGAGCCAAAGCTGCCCTGAATGACAGTACCTTATTTTCTCCAGGCAGGGGTTCAATGCCGGTAATTTTTCTGCCAACTCTATTCCGGCCTCTGGTAGAACGCACGTGTATTTGTGTATGATACTTCAAGTGCTGAAAAGGTATTAAAACATACCGTGATTTGAAATAGTTGTGTGCAAACTTTATCTGTCTCATGGTCTAATAGATTAGTTTCTTGATATTTAAATAAGTGTAATGTTTAAACGTGTTTGTCATTTAACAGAAAAAAGCCCAGTTCCAAAGTGTTTTTACCTCTGTGTCATAAAAGATGCATCTTCCATCGTATGTGCCTATGACTGCGTATTTGCCATTCTGACAGAAGTTGGCAGCTGTGATCAATTTTGTCTGCCCATCTACTTCATTCCATAATGCTACCTTTTTGTCAGGAATGTTCCAGAGTCGGAGTTTCCCATCCAGTGAACCACTTAAGAAGTACCTGTCATCCTGAGAGGACACACTACATTAACATCTGCTTTTGCTATGAGTATGCCCTTATTTCCTTAAAAACCTCCCACCCCATTTCCAAACATATTCTCTCCAGAACCTCCCAGATAAGAGCTCACAGACAACTTGACTGAAAGTTTTAAGAGGGCTGAAAAGGCAGCGCTATAAAATTACTGGTAAATGGCACACAATTTCCTTCAGATTTCTGACAAGATTATGCACATGCAGAGTGGGTACCTCACATCACAAAACATTCACTGTTCCCATAGTTACGTTTTACCCTCTCAACATAAATTATAAAGACACAAGCCTTGTCCAGGAACGGAAAGCTTTTTTTAGAGTTCCAAATACCCCTACCACTGTGTGTGTTTGTGCAGGGAACACTGAAAACGTGTTTAAACACATTTTCCTCTATGTGATTTTTAACAAAGCCAGGAAGCTTTACTGCAGTATTAAAAAAACCCCAAGTAATAAAGTAAGAGATTGGAAGGAATGTCTGGAGGTCTCTGGTCAACCTCCTCTGCTCTTAGCAACAACAGCCTCAAAAGTTTGATTGAGCTGTTTGATCCTGTCAAGTTTTAAACATTCCCACGGATTCTGTGGTCTCTTGTCAATCTGTTCAATTTTATTGTCATTTTCCCTCCCCTCATATTTAATCACAACATCCACCATTGGAAATACTGACTTTTTGTGAAGTTACTCAAAACTATACCAGCTGTGATGTTATAGCCAATAGCAATTCATTTCCACATCATGCCACAAGGACACTCCTGGGGAAGTTTAGTGAAAATAAATAATTAAAGTTCAAGGAAGGGCCATGAAAATGACCAGAGGGCTGGAGCACCTCTTTTGAAGACAGGCTGAGGGAACTGGAATTGTTCAACCTAAAGAGAATACTCTGGGGGAACCTTATGGCAGACTTCCAGTACCTGAAAGTGGCCTATAAGAAGGCTGGGGAGAACTGGAGGAATGATAGGACTAGGGGTCATGGTTTGAAGCTGGAAAAGGGTAGATTTATGCTGGACATTAGGAAAAAGTTCTTTAATCTGAGAGCAGTGGATCACTGGAATAGGTTGCCTGGAACAGTAGTGGAGGCCCTATCCTTGGAGATACTCAAGGTCAGGCTTGAAGGGGCTTTGGGCAATCTGTTCTAGTTAGAGATGTCCCTCCTTGCTGTATAGGAGTTCGGATTAGATGACCTTTAGAGGTTCCTTCCAACCCACTGCATTCTTATGATTCTGTATTATATGATAGGGATATTTTTTTCCTAATTGAAAAGAAACATTATCATTTCAAATTCTGCTTCTGAAAAAAAGAGGGCAATTCCACTTACTCTTGGATGGAATGCTATAGCGGTGACGAAGTCTATATGCTGGAAACAGCAAAGACATTCTCTTCTTGATATGTGCCACAATCTGACAGTTTTGTCCATAGAAGAAGAAAGTAAGAAGTAATTCTGTGAAACAAGACAATTCCACTGTTATTAACAGATGCAAACGTAACAGAAGCAATCTGATTGGTAAAGCCATACCAATTTCTCTGTTGCCATGAAATTAAACATTTCGTCCTTTAGACAACTCGGTTCTATCCTTTAAGATAAAATGCTTTATCAAAGTTACTGATATTAATTGGTGCTTTCCTTAAATCCTGAACAGTGATGCTCAAATCTCTATGGAAATGAATACTTGGAGAGTAGTTAGAAGTGTTCAGAGGAGAAACAGTACAAAAGGCTTCTGAGGAGTGGGAAGAGTCTCTCCTGCCTAAAATCCTTCAGCCAGAGGGTGCTGCTAAAATGTAGAGCATTAAGTAAGCTTTATGTGAAGCAATCTGAAAATTAAGCTCAAGGCAATTGTCTAATTTTAGGGTATATGTATATATTCAGCAACTTCAGAATCTGTACACTTGGCGTAAAACCAGTGAAGCGTGCTGAAGACAAAAGCAGTAACACCGTAAATGAGAAATCACACAGCTCAGTGGAAATTCCTCCCAGTCTAAACAATTGAACTTCAGTACTGAAGACACAACTGCAACTGTTACTAGCTTGATGAGGTTGGTTTTGGTGGTTTCTTTTTTGTTGTGGGTTTTCTGGCATCTGTTTTTTTTTTCCTTTATAGTGACTCACACAAGTTCAAGAAGTCTGTTCATTTTATCCAAACTATTTCATGTGGAATAAGATTTGACTCCACCAACCTTTACTCTTAACCTAATTGTTTGAATCATAGAATCATAGACTCATAGAATCATTATGGGTTGGAAGGGACCTTGAAAGCTCATCTAGTCCAATCCCCCTGACACAGCAGGATAGCCTAGACCAAGTCACACAGGAACACATCCAGGTGGGTTTTAAACATCTCCAGAGAAGGAGACTCAGCAACCTCCCTGGGGAGCCTGTTCCAGTGCTCTGTCACCCTCACAATAAAGAAGTTCCTTCTCATATTTATGTGGAACCTCCTATGTTCCAGCTTACATCCATTGCCCCTTGTCCTATGACTAGATGACATTTAGAAGAGCCTGGCTCCATCCTCCTGACACCCACCCTTCACATACTTATAGACATTAATGAGGTCACCCCTCAGTCTCCTCTTCTCCAAGCTAAAGAGACCCAGCTCCCTCAGCCTCTCCTCATAAGGGAGGTGCTCCACCTCCTTCATCATCCTTGTTGCTGTACGCTGGAATCTGTCCAGCGGCTCCACATCCTTTATGAACTGAGTGGCCCAGAACTGGACACAACACTCCAGATGTGGTCTCACCAGTGCAGAGTAGAGGGGGAGAAGAACCTCTGCTAACCACACCCCTTCTGATCCTCCCCAGGATGCTGTTTGGCCCTCTTGGCCACAAGAGCACATTGCTGGCTCATGGCCATCCTGCTGTTCACCAGGACCCCCAGGTCCCTTTCTCCTACACTGCTCTCCAACAGGTCAGTCTTCAACCTACACTGGCAGCTGGGGTTGTTCCTGCCCAGATGCCAACAGCAACTGACAAAGGAAAACAATGAAAATACTGGAGAGCTGTGTAGCCTGTATTAAGGTACCTTACTTTAGACCAGGATAGATCAAGAAGGTCTGCTGTATGCCCTTTGTATTTGCAAAAAGGTCGCTGACGAAAGGGGGCATTTTTGTCATCTGGGTCTTCATCAACTCCACTGCAAATCTATCAGAGAAATGTACCGAAAGAATACAAAATGTTAGCTGAAAAAATTAACAAAAAAGCAACTATTGCTTATAGAAGTATAGGGAAGATAATTTGAAGAACAGCTCTTAGGAGTTTAAAGTAAACAACACTTCACTAACAACCAGCCAAAATAAGTTTAATGTACAATGGGATATGAAATAGCATCCTAAAATTCCAAAATTATGCAGCTCTACATCTTCCATCTATGCAACTTTTACTCAAAGAATCACTGAATCTTAGGGGTTGGAAGGGTCTGCGAAAGATCATCTAGTCCATCCCCCTTTGTCAAAACAGGACACACAGCATCAGGTCACAACAGAATGTGTCCATGTGGGTTTTGAACGTCTCCAGAGAAGGAGACTCCACAACCTCTCTGAGTCCCAGTGCTCCATCACTCTCACAGTGGAAAACGTTTTTCCTTAAGTTTACATGGAACCTCCTATGCTCCAGGTTGCACCTGCTGCCACTTGTCCTATCATTGGACACCCCTGAGAAGAGACTGGCTCCATCCTCATGACACTCGTCCCTTGTATATTTATAGACATTAATGAGGTCACCCCTCAGTCTCCGTTTCTCCAAGCTAAAGAGACCCAGCTCCCTCAGCCTTTCCTCACAAGGGAGCCACTCCCTTCATCATCCTCGTGGCTCGGCACTGGACTCTCTCAAGCAGTCCCCTGTCCTTCTTGAACTGACAGGCCCACAGCTGGGCACAATATTCCAGATGCGGCCTCACTGGACAGAGTAGAGAAACTAAAGAGAGTAACTGAATTACTGCAGGTGCCTCCACATTAAATAATATTACTGATAAAATCTTTGCTTAAACACGGATTTTTTCATCAGTTTCTTACATTACAGGAAACATAAATAAAAAGCCAAAACTTAAACACATACATCGTGATGGCAAGTTTACTAAAGTAAACTAAAGCAGTCTATAGAAATGTCTTAATACTTTTTGTCAGTCATGTTCCATTTTACTCTACACAGCTGTGAAAAATTTAACTATGTCAGGTTTTATTATGCTCCTCACAGTGTGCAGTCTGGCTCTCCTTAAGAACATACTGGACTGATACTCAGATGTTAACCACAAGTGGACCATAAGGCAAAACACTACACCAGGAAATTCAACAACGCATGTTTCTTCCGTTCAGCATTTCACTCAGAAATGTAACTCTGGCAGAAGGCCACAGCAAAGCTATGCTGATTTAGTAAGGTATTAAGTTTAGTGACCTTGCTTATATCTCATACACACGAGAGAAGAGTATTTGACCTAAGATGTCTACTGGTAAGAGCTTATCTGTGACTCAAAGACACAAGACAATAGTTCTCTGTGCAACATGTATTTGGATAAGGCAACAATGACTATCTAGCATTCCAGAATGATGTGACCCCTTCCCAATATCCAGCGTACATACCCCTGCATCAGTATCTGACTTTGAAGAATTCAGACTCTCTTGAGATGGGGAGGGAGATACACGACCTAGAACACAGGCAGAAACACCTGTCAACTCTGAGTTCCCAAATAAGTCTAAGTTCTAGTATTTTAAAGCTCTGGCAATGCACAGAAACTTACCTTCTGTGTTGTACTTCATTCGCATGTTATTGAAATAGTCAAAAGCGTTCTTTAAAACCCATATTCTTACTACATTGTCCTGTCCTGCAGATGCAAGTAATCGACCGCAGTGAGAAAATTTCATTGTCCAAACAGCACCCTGTCAAAATAAAAACATTGTTGAAGTTATATACACAAAGCCTTTTGCTACACCAAAGCACCTTTCTATAGCACCAGACAAGATTTAGGACATGTATAAGATACCGCAACTAAAATAAACTTTACAATGAAACACTGAAAAGTAATTGTTAAAACTAGCTAATTGCACAACATACTTGCAAAAAGAACTTGAAAGAAACAGCCCACAGGGCAGATTACTGTGGGAGAGTTGCTGAGGGAGCTCAGGACTACCACAACACTCTACGAAAAAAGAGCACGGTTACTAACAGCAGTCAGGATTGTGAGTGACTTACAACCTGCTATTTTATTTGCAGAACTGACAAGTATTTGTAGCTGCACTTGAAGTTAGCACAAGCTGAGCTAATGCCTTTTTTTTTTTAGTAGAAACTGTGCTTGATTAAATAAATTCTGGAAACTGAAACAAACTACAAACATTTGTCACATTCAGAATTAGCATGAGGGTTCTGCAAAGCCTATGAAGACAATTATCTCTCTATTGCAAAGCTCAAAGAGTCAATAGTCAATAAAACACAGTCCCACAGAAGCAGTGTTCCAATTCCTCCTGTTATTTAATGACCAGATACTGGGCATTTGACTCCACTAACTTAGAATAATTTTAGGATGCTTTTGGGCAGTTTCCTAAGTTTTAATAAGTCAAATATCGGCGTGACAGAAACACTCATTGATTACCAGTAGGACTAGAAACTTTAGTTGTGGACGACAAGCTTGAAATCTCCAGTTACCAAACTGACTGCTGTAGGTTGTTATCCTCAGCCTGACACTCAGAGATGGGGAACAGTTTCAGTTGTTCTCAGCAGAAGAATATGCAAAGTTAGCAATACCAGAACACATTTCAGACTCTGCAGGGAAGCATGAACGCTTCCAGCAGTGATGAATAGGTCATTTTTCTGCCTTATTCTCCACACACATCTCTGCAGATACCATTGCCTGGCCTCTCCCCTCATTATCATTCTGATCCACATACCCCATTAGTCTCTCCCCACTTTTGCCTCCATTATTTAACAGAAATATTTTACCTAATATTTTCTCTTAAACATTTAACAGAAATACTTTACCTAGTATTTCTGTTAAATACTTGTGTTCTTATCTCTAATAAGCAGACAAGTTTATTTGCTGCTGAATAAGTCAACCTTGCTGCTCTAAACTCAGTTCTGGTAATGGAGCTCAACCTATTTCAGCCGATTTCCCTACTGTGGGAACCAAGAAAACAAGCACCACTTGACACCAAAAGCTTTGGAAAATCCACAAAGCCCGAGCATCTAGAGACTTTTCTTTTTTTCCCTCGAAGATCTAGTCAAACCACCCAAATTTGCACTTCTTTCCAGAATATTATTTTCCAGAATAAAACTCTGTTCTTCAAAAGAAATCAAGCTCCAGGAATCATTTCCAGAGGTCAACGAGCAGATGAAAAGTCGAATCTTAAGTTGAACAGATTCAGCAAAACAGCAGACAAAATTTGAGACCTACCATATGCTCTCCACTGAGATCCTGAACAACTTTAATTTGTTCAAAATCATATGGTCCCTTGAAGCCATGTGCTGCTTTGAACTTAACTGGTCTTGTATACGGCATCCCTTCATCATCACTTGAAGAGGGATCATCTTGATCTGTATGGAAGACTAAGAGAAACACAAATTCAACAGTACACGACACTATCATTTGCCAATGCTTTTTGGTAGCAGATTGGACTTGAATTAGCAATTTCTAAAAGGCAATTTTAAGATCTTAATGTAAGAGTACTGTTGCAACAGAGTCTAAAAATACATCTGTGCTAATTTTAGGTTGCAGTGAATCAAAACACAGAACACCCAGAATAAGAACTGCTTATTAGAACAGGTCTGGCATTCAGCAGATCCTGCACTAAGCAACTTCTGTCATTTCAATGTGTGCTGGAAATTATTGTGTTGGTTTCTTCTGACTGAGAACGCTGAAATGGTTTGCTCATGAAGCATAAGAATTGCAAAATAACTGGAGTAAACATCCAGTGGCAACACAAGATGTTAAATTCCTAAGTTCTGCAGCACTTATCTCAGTCTGTAGGTTAGACTGGCTTACTGCACTATTAGAAGTCTGAAAGAAATAGTGATGAAAAAAGGAGAGAATTTAATTGGGAAATCTTCTCACAGGAGCTCAATCTATATGATATTTTTCCAATGGTGTCACTGATTGTCAGAAAACAATCTGATTTTATTCATGAATACAACCCACACTTCTACCTTTGGTGGAATATCTTTCTGAGAAAGTTTGCATTTTAATATCCAGACAACTTTGTAACAAAATCACAGTATTCAACTGGTTTACCTGAAAAGGTCTCTCAACTACTACTTTACATCTTTGTATCCTACTAGTCTCAAAATGCCTACTGAGCTACAAGCTACATCAATTGTGCAGATGTAATACAACAGTATATGCCCCTCAACTGCCTTTGACTCCCAGAAGCCTAAGGATAAAGACTATCCTGTAGAAAAAAAGCCAACATACCACCAAATCAATACAACTTACCTTCATCCCGAACACTCTTAACTTTATTTACAGCGCGTTCACCATATTCTTCAGCCAAGTGCTTTGCTCGCTTTACAGATTTGCCAAGAAACTTCTTCAGCTGGGTCCTTTAAAAGCAATAGTGCTTTTTCAAACATATAACACAGGTAAATTCTTTTCTTTTTTTTTTGCTATTATGAAATCAATAGTTTTGGTTTGACTGCAGTATTAGCTCTTTCCATTGCCACCTCTTAAAACAAGCATTTAATTTACCATCAGTCACATACTCTTCAGTTCAACTGCAGAACAATGGGTTTATGTAAATTCAGGCATCACTTGTACTTAAAAGGTATCTTGCTCCTGAGTCAGAAGGGAAGCTTCAACACAGAAATGCAAAACCCCTTTTCTTTGTAAGGACATGAAACAGTATCTTACGTTTTTTGTTTCAACCTCCCTCCATCAGTATCTGTTTGCTGTGTCTGCATTTTGTCTTCATCATCAGACTGTGCTGCATCATTGCTAGGAAATACAGAAGCGATTGTTTAACATGAAACCATCAACAATCTAAACTGAATGAAACATTACTAAAACAGGATCCTAATTTTAGGATCTGTTTTTATTCCTTCAGGTAAAACATTGAAAAAATATGGGTGTGATGTTGAGCAACAAAACAGATCTTTCAGTTCTTGGGCATCTTGGTACAAAGACTGTATACATTCTCCAGATGCCAAAGACAGGTTACTCCCTTCTGTAAAGTTTCAACTTAAGTTTACTGTGATGCTTTAAAAGCTAAGAGCAGACAAAACACATTACATTACAAGGAACTGGTAACATGCCACCTTGTTCTTGCATCTTGCTTTTCAAGATCAAAAGAATAGTGGTTAATTCTGAAACAGGGGTTTGTACAGAGAAGAGTGTGATTGTACAAAAGGGAGATTTTTAATTATAATACAGCAAGCTAAAAAATTGTCTCATGTATAAATTCAAGTAAGTCTAGAACTTAAAAAAAAACCCCACAAAACATCCACACTGAGACAAAATTTCCTGATGGTTAGGAAATTATATTTTTCTGTCAGAATTGATAAACAGACAGTAGGATGACCACGAGCCAGCAACGTGCCCTCGTGGCCAAGCAGGCCAACAGCATCATGGGGTGGATCAGAAGGGGAGCGGTTAGCAGATCAAGAGAGGTTCTCCTTTTCCTCTACTCTGTCCTGGTGAGACTGTATCTGGAATACTGTGTCCAGTTCTGGGCCACTCAGTTCAAGAAGGACACAGAACTGCTGCAGAGAGTCTAGTGCAGAGCCACAAAGACGATGGAGTAGAACATCTCCCTGATGAGGAAAGACTGAGGGAGCTGGGTCTCTTCAGCTTGGAGAAGAGGAGACTGAGGGGTGACCTCATTAATGTCTATAAATATGTGAAGGGTGGGTGTCAGGAGGATGGAGTCAGGGTCTTCTCAGTGTCATCTAGTCATAGGACAAGGGGTAATGGGTGCAAGCTGGGACACAGGAGATTCCACATCAATATGAGAAGTTAATTCTTCCCAGTGAGGGTGACACAGCACTGGAACAGGCTGCCCAGGGAGGCTGTGGAGTCTCCTTCTCTGGAAATGTTTAAAACCTGCCTGGATGTGTTGCTGCGTGACTTGGTCTGGGAGGGTGGTCCTGCTGTGTCACGGGGATTGGACTAGATGATCTTTCAAGGTCCCTTCCAATCCCTATTGTACTGTGACACTGTGACTCAGTTTTAAATATTAGAAGGGTCTAAAACTCTAGTGAGAACAGGAAAACACTAAAGCTACACTAATTAGTAATTAGCTACACTAATGACAACAGAACTTCAGTGCTAACTGCACTTCCCTGGATCTTCAGACATACTTGTCTGTCCAGTTCCAGCATTATAATCAACTTCTAACTCACTTAAAAGAATTCAACAAAAAGCCTAGTTCATAGACAACTGGGAATTTGCACTCAAATCAGTCAGAGCCAATCCTGGATCTCTTGCTTGCATAAGAGCAGCCTCCGCATATGCAAAAACGCACGAATTGCTGAAGCTATCATCATTCCTACCTGACATATTCTTTAGTTCTCCTCATTATATGCAAAGTCAGGGGATTAATGCCTGTTGGCAACTTTTCTTCTGCCAAACTCAGGGGTATTTCTTCACCCGTATCAAGGTTTTTAATCATTACACTTGCTAGAATTTCCTATTGAAAAAATAAGATGAATTGATTAGACTGCAACACCTAAAGCAAAGCAGTAATAATCTGATCTTACAAATATTTATCTGAATGTAAAATTCTGTAGTTCACTATATATGTGTTTTACAAAGACAAAGTTTATCTTAAAAATGCCCTTAGGCTGTTATGAAAACGGTATCAACCATGACACACAGATGAACTATTCCATGTCTTCACAAGCTTCAATTTCAGAAATTACAAATGCATCTATTGAGACATCAGCCACAGCTGACAACTTCTCTGCTAATATAAAAGATATTATGTAATTAAAAGACATTGAAATCTTCCCTTTACAGATAGTCTAACAGCTGTAGTTCAGATTTAGCCAAAGTCAACCTTTACGTACAGAGAAAAGAAATTTAGAGCTAACTAGTATTACACAAATGAAAAGGGATTTTTGGATCATCTCATGAACACAACTGTACAGCAATAGTTAAAACAGATAAACATAAATCAAAACTGGCAGCAACCTGAAATCATCAAGATTAATGAAGTTATTAACTATTTTTTAGTATTAGGAAAATAATTCTATTACCCATTAAACACATGACAAAATACCAGGTTTGCTGGTGTTCTCTCCCACTGAGATCTCGTGTTTGTGTGGTAAAAACTCACCTATTGCTGCTCATAATTCCAAGCACTACTACCACATATAACTCAGGGACCAGGTGGACAAAGCCAGCATGCTATCACTCGTATTGGCATCCCTGGTCACAGGATGGAGTGGTTCAGAGCATGAAGGAGGGGTGTGTGACTACTCCAATTCATTCAACACACTGGAAATGCACAAGTATGCAAGCACAAGAATGTACTGTGTGTACAGACCACGTTCATCAATACCTCATCTGTGAGCTCTCTTCCAGAATTAGACCTGGGTCTTTGTGGTCCATGTACTTCATTTGTTGTTTGGCTATCATCTGCTTTCCCATTTTCCTGAAATTTTGTAGACAGCATACATTATTTCTATTGTAACACTAAAGTAATACAAAATGAAGTTACTGAACTTCTAATAGTTTCCTAATACCTGTGCAGTGACTATTTTATCTCCACTAGTTGCACTTGCCAAATCCAAAGAAGGCTGAGAATCTTTGGTCATGCTCTCTGTCACTGTGCTTGGAGTTAAAAGACCACCAGATGCAAAGTTCTCTCGAGAAACTGAAAGAAGCAGAAAGAAGAGGATAACACCTGCCATAAACAGGCTACAGATCGTTAGACTCCTAACATCGTTAGGATTGTTACACTCCTGAACACACTTTCTGAAAATTCTGACTTTTTAAAAACATAATCACCAACAAATTAAAATATCTCATGCTTGTCCTCTTAATCTTTCTTAACAATTCCTTTTTTGGTCATTTCCCTAGGAACTCAGGATTATTCATTTTCATGAGACCTTCTGACTTGTGTTTCTATGCAAATACAAACTGCACAGGTTTTATTTGAAGTGTGTAACTTTTCTTTTTAGTTTTTATATAGTGGCTATTTTAGTAGCAAATGGTAGTTTACAAGAAAGTCTATGAATTAAGAAATTGTAATGCAAAAGGGCATTTCTCCACTGTAAGAAGCTAAGATCACTGGAGAAGCTAAGGCTGCTGGAGAGGCTGAGGTTGATGAACATTTTTTTCCTCTCTTATTTAGAGGTGACCTCAACTGAAATCACAAGACTGAACAATTCTTCTCTCAAAACACAAAAATAGTACCCATGTCTAAATATGTTAACCTATAGCTAAACAGAACACTTGCCTTCTAAAACAGGTTTCTGCACTTCAAAATCCAGTTCACTCTTCTTCTTCCGGGGTGGTGGAGCAGGCCGTGCAGGTGGTGGTGGTCTTGGAGGAGGAACATTTGTTGGAGGCGGTGGTCGTGCTGGGACAGGCTTCTTTGTGCTCGCAACTATATCAGGTTCTACAGTAAGCTGCCTTGGTGGTTTTGCTGGAGGCATTTCCTCAGTTGTAGAAAGGTCTTTGGTAGGTAAATCTGAAGCCACTTCTTCTAAATTATTTGCCTCTTTCTTGTCTGTTATGTCCTCATGTTTTATTATTTCTTCTTGTGCTCCAGTTTCATCCATTTTAGGATCAGAAGCATTTGATACTTTTGTTAGTTTATGAGATTCCTGTTGCTCAGGTGTAAACAAAAGCTTTCCAGATTCCAGTTCAGCATCCTTACACACGCTCTGACGCACAAGTTCTTTAGGGTCTTCTTGTAATGATATTTTAGCATCTAATACTTCTGGAATATTACTAATTATATCTGCCCCAGAAATCCAAGCATTTGTTTCTGCAGTTGGAACAGTCAGTTCTTTTCCTCTAGAAGCTAAAGAATCGTCCTCTAGCTGTTGTGCCTTCTGGCTTTCTTCTATAATACTGTCAATAATCTAAAAAACAAAACCATCCTACCGTTAAATAGCACGCAATTCTGCAGTATTCTTATCAGTCAGTCTGTACGACCCCTGCAAGAAGTCTGTCCCTGAAGAGCTGTTTTATATACAATAAACTTTGTTTAAGAATTCTGGAACCCAGGTGCAGAAATAGGGGTATCTGAAAAATACAACTTAAGTGACTAATTTCTACTCCTCTTTAATATACTTTGAAAGTTACATAACAAATGTAGTTTACTCTTCAGAGTTCTCATACGCTACTGAAGATGATCCTGCAAATTCCACAAATAATTTAACACCGGTGAATCCTAAATACGCTTTTAGAATGCTCAGTTTGATTTTACCTGGAGATGAAATTTTTTGCTAACATTAACAGCAAATTTTAACCTAAATTCGTTTCATGATAAAGACTATTAAATTATTTAATATTTCTAGTGTGATGCTGGAAGCACAAAGCAGTATTTAGCTAACCTCTTTTGAATCATCTTGTTTCAGTTCTTGCACAAGGATTTCATTTCCAGCTTTGTGCAGTTTGTTGTCTGTGTCCTATGGGAAGAAAAGGCCAAAGAAGGAGGTATTAAGTTCTACAGTAAGATGACCTAACAAAAATACAGCTACGACAAATTCAATAGCATAAAGGACACAAAAGAGAAAACTCACTAAAACTTAAGTGACTGAGCTTAAAACAATCAATCTCAACTGATTCCATAAGTTGAGATAGAGAACTGCTATTCTGCTCCTTCCTCCTGTCTAGAGACAGGAAATTATGTCAGAAGTCCTCAACTGCCTCCCCACAACATTAAAGCCCCCACAGGCTACCTGTTATGTTTATAAATAACTTTTGTTAGGCTATCAGAGCTTTTGATATGCACAAGATACATGTTTAATATGGAGAATAGGAATCTTAAGATGTCCCCATATTTTTTTGGACCTTGACAAGATTTAGAGTGACTATCCGGTATAGACGTCCAAGAAGTTTCTCCTGGGTGTTTTTTTAAACACCCAATTGGTCACATAGAACCTTTAAAGCATAATTGCCTATTATATGAAAAAACCCACACTACTCCTGTAGTCATCCGCCCGTGGGAATTCTGTCCTCAAGAAAGAGCACATCATACAGACACAGCTGCAATTACACAAAAAATTTCTTCCTCCCCTTCCACTCTCTCCTCCTCATTCTATAAACTTTTTCTAACCTAAACGCAAGCTGTACTTTGCTTTAGCACTAAAATCTCTCCTCAAAGGTATGATGACTTAAATACTTAAGTGTACTCGGCATCCAGAAGTCCATTACAATAATTTCTAATTTTGTTGACATTAAACACACACACCTGTTAAACTTTGGACTTATGAAATATTTCTCACCCATTCCAAGACAACCTACACCATTAGTCACACATTCACTGAACTGATACGGTACCAAGCAGAGGCAACTACTTTTTCCAACCTTAGAAACTTAGCTTGGAACAACTGACTCAGGAACATATTTTTAAAAACCCAAATCAACCAACCTACAAGCAACATACAGAACAATAATTTGGTCAAGACACTGAAGTTAGTTTTGAAGTTCACTGAGTTTAGTTAAAATGATAGAGCAACATTTCTTAGAAGTCACGTCACACTTAGTCATTAAACTGACATTAAAGAACAAACAAAATAGGGGATAAATCTCTGTACTGTAAGATGTGGTATCACTGTATAAAGACTATTGATTCAGAATACAGTGCTGCTGACAAATCAGAAACTACAATTTACCAACACTTTGCAGAAAAAACATTAAGCCTTCTTTACTCTATGCAAAAGTGTTGCGTAGCATCAACTTTGGCCCTTCTGAGACCAGGAAATTAATGCTACTTGTACAAGTTTCCAACTCCTTGCCTTTTTAATTCAGCCACACTGTCACTGTGCACAGATGCCGCATACCAATTACCTGTGTGGGAAGCAGCAACACTGTCTCATTAAGCTAAATATAGTCTTTTATCTTTACAGAACCTAGATAGGAGACTTCTGAAGTATAAACACTAAAGATTTTTCTTATTTCAAAGACAGAAGATAGTAAAGTCAATAATTTTATATAAACAAAGTCCAAAAACCAAGTGATGCAGAGAGCTTGCTTACTACTCATAAATCACTCCAAAGAGGATAGACTAGTAATTAAGTAGAACTCAAGAGTTTCAGAATAAAATTAGATTCAAGACATGTTAACATACCCTAAATAAAAAGAAATTTGGAACTTCAAGAGACATAAACACAATTGCTACTTACAATAAAGAAAGCCTACAATTTCTTGTTTGTGTAGATACTAGGGCTACCAACTGCTGCAGGCAGAAATGCTTAGCACTGTTCATCAAAGAGCAACTGATTGATTTTAAGAAGAGACTACTCACCTTTAATACATGGGATCCAACTTTCATCGGAGATCTGTGAAAAGAAAACAGATGTTGATAGGGCTCAAAGAAAAATTTATCTTGACAGTAAGCATTGTACTGAACAGGCTGTACTACAGTCCTACTTTGCAGTAGGACTGGACACTTTACACAAGCAACAAAGCAAATACTTTTCAAATCATTCCTTTACATAAAAGGCCTCAAATAGGGTTAAGATCTAACAGCCTACAATGCACATATCCATTGCTTCTATAAACCTTAATCTGTCAATACTATCATAGTTATTCTGCCTTTCAGTCTCTCTAATACTGTAAAGTCTTGTTTCTCACCATAACCCTCAGTATATATTTATTTACATTATTACAAGAGGGAACTAGTTTTGCACTACCTTCCCAAATGCCTGCTCTGAAACAGGGAACTTGCATTGGCATCCACTCACACATAACCTCTCATTTCACTAATTACATCAGAGAAAAAAGTATCTCAGGGGAATGGTACCAACTAATTACTTCTCTTCTAGGTGATCCTGCTGTGGCAGGGGGATTAGACTAGATGATCTTTCTCTGGAAATAACATCACTTTCAGATCAGTTTATAATTTAGACAAACTTAGTGGCTTGCCTGTAGTTATCTGAGCTATGGTCTTGCCTTCCCAACCACCAGAAGTTACCAGGTTTCTCCACCCCCCACTATTAAGGCCACTACTTTTATGGAAGCAGTACCTGAAATGTTTGCATTTTTAGAAGTATATTTGGTGGGAAAACTGTCTGAAAATATTTATATAAAGATCAATCAAATGAACAAATATTGATTTTGCTTTGAAAGGTCTGCAGCTCTACAGGGCTCTCAGGTGGAGCACAAAGACTGACAAATGCCACAGAAAATACAAGGCAAAAACCTTAATTCTTTTGTCTAATATGATTATCAAGTAAATAGTGGTATTGACATTTTTAAAACAATAGATCTTATAGATTGGACTTCACATAAAGTATTTCTAACTTAAGTTTTCTTACATGATAACACCAGTTTAACAAATGAGGGGGTTCAAGGTTATCTACAAAGATTAAACAAAATTCAAAGGAAAACCCCATTTCACCTGCACAAACATAACCACAGCCTGATTAATCTGAAAGTCAAATAAACTCATGAAGAACTCTTTTAAAAAAAAATATTTTATTTATTCAGCTGTCAAATTTTGACTAGATTATGGGAAGCTGCCATTCTCACTACCAGGTACCTCCAGCCTAGTACCCATGAGAAATAAGCTTCACATTTTAAACATGTTGTTGTGTGACAGAAAGCAAAACACTTAGCCCTTCAAAAAAACACATTGGTGTGAATGACTGGCCTTGGTCAAGTCCTAGAACCATACTGCCTGCTTTTCTGGGAAGATGCACATTGTCACACAGCAGCCATGTATGCCAACAGGCTAATAGAAAGAGGTTTGAAGTGTATGAATAGTAGCAGTGCACTGCACAGAATATACAGGTTCAACAACCAGCTCAATAACAGGCTGTTCTCGGTGTCATCTAGTGATAGGACAAGGAGCAATAGGTGCAAGCTGGGACATAGGAGGTTCCATAAAAATATCAGAAGGAACTTCACGGTGAGGGTGACGAGCCTTGGAACAGGCTGCCTGAGGGGTTGTAGAGTCTCCTTCTCTGGAGAAGCTTAAAACCCGCCTGGATGTGTTCCTGGCGACTTGGTCTAGGGGATCCTGCTGTGGCACAGGGATTGGACTAGATATCTTTCGGGGTCCCTTCCAATTTCTAATGATTCTATGATTTACTGCTGTCCTTCAGCTTGCAGAGGGACATGATGTTTTTCTCCCTCTAACTTATGGCTGGCCTGGAAGCTACAATTACTCTTGCTGCAGCAATTTGTGGCAGTCCACACCTTCAAAACCACACAGATTTGTTACTGCAATGCATTGTTTGGGCTGCCCTTGGAACATGTGTGGGAACTGCACCTAACTCAGAGCACAGAAACGTGTTTGCAGTGCTGCTGCAAGTCACTACAGCAATATAACCACCCCTTCACACTCCATCTGTTTGCTGCTGAGATCAGTTCTGGATGTTTGCTAAAATACACACAAACAAAAATGCTGTACTAAGCACCTCCCAAGTGTCAACAGGGTGCAACCTAATATGATCCAGCCTCCTACACACTCCTCAGAAAAAGCATGAAGCAAATTCTAAAAGACAGAGCTACTGAAGCTAGAAATCAAGAAATTAAAATAAAGTACCAAATAATATTTCTCATGATCCAAATCATTTAATGAACCTTGTGCCTTTTGTTTGTTTCTTGAAACAATTTTTAAGATACAAGTACACTAGGAACAAACCTGCCCCTTACTGTTAAGCATATGATATTCAAACTATTACATTTGGCAGCTCTTGATTACAGAGTGGGTGGATCACTTTCCTTATAAATAAAATATAAGAGGGTCTGTCACATGCCTCCATCCAAACAAAAATGCCTGGCTTCATATTTTCCTTTTCTCAGAACTGACATCCTCTTTCATGAGCCAGTTAATGCCTCTACATTTCATAGTCTTCTTCTAAATCTCTTTTGTGGTAACGATGTTTTGAAAGCAGAGTGACAGAGGTTAAACAAGGGCATCTTCTGTTACTCTATGCCTCAGTCTCCACTCATCTGACTACACAACAAATAGATGCCTTTACTGACCAGTTCACAAAAGCACCTAGAGCTTTCATCCAGAGACTAGAAAAGCACATAGAAACAGATACTGCTTGGGACCTAGTCACCTAACAGGTAGATGATCTCCATGTATCTTGTCAAAAGCAAAATTGTTCGTAAAAGGCAGGACCTACAGCAGAAGTGGGGCATACAGGCCTAACCAAAGAGGATACAATAATCTCCAAATATTGTGGTTAAGCACATGTCCTTTAGCTAAGTCATTAATCCAAGAGAACTATCTCGGTCCACTATAATCTGAAAGAAATATTTTGTATTAAGGTCAGTCATTTTCACTATTCCTTAAAGAGCACCAGTTACATACATAACGTACATACACACACAGATCTGGTGCTTTCATTTAGAGGGGGCTGTAAGTGTCACTATCTATGGACTTACAGTAGGAATCAGGGACTTACATGTAACTTGAAAATTTTGCTCTTGCACATCAAATGAGACAATTAGTAAAACAAACAAAAATTAGGAAGTTTACTTGAACAGTCGTCATCACTTTCAGACTTTCTGTCAACAGTTAGGAAACTTTTCCATGTGAACTTCAGGCAGCGGGGAGAAAGTTAAAACCTCCACACTTTTCATGAGGACAAATACATTTATACCACTTAGCTAAAATCCTGCTATAGCATATACTGCCGAAAGGATTCCCATGCGATTCTGCTGATTGTCAAAACATTGCATGCACAAGAAAATGCCTCACACTGCAAAGGGCAATACACATTTCTTTTCAGTTGCCCTTTCTCCCACAAGAAGGCTTTGGTGTGGGCTTTTTGTGGGTCCCAGCTCAATATCATTACATGTGCATGGGGCTAAAATCTACAATCTACAAGGCTACTTCCTGGGGGTCCTGATTGACAGTGGCTGAACATGAGCCAGCAGTGGGTCCAGGTGGCCAAGAGGGCCAAGGGCATCCCAGCCTGCATCAGAAATAGTGTGGCCAGCAGGACTAGAGAAGTGATATTCTCCCCTGCACTTGGCACTAGTGAGGCCTCATCTCAACTACTGTGTTCAGTTTTGGGCACCTCAACACAACATTGAGGTGCTGGATTGTGTCCAAATAGCAACAAAACCAGTGAAGGGCCTGGAGGACAACTTTTTTGAGGAGAGGCTGAAGGAACTGGGGTTGTTTAGTTTGGTGAAAAGGAGACTGAGGGGAAGCCTTATTGCCCTTTACAACAATCTGAAAGGAGATTGTGGAAAGGTGATGGTCTGTCTCTTCTCCCACATAACTAGTGACAGAACACGAATGAATGGCCTCAGGTCGTGCCAGAGGATGTTTAGACTGGATGTTAGGAAAAACTTCTTCACTTAGAGTGGTCAGGTACTCAAACAGACTGCCTGGCAAAGTGGTGGAGTCATCACCCCTGGAGGTGTTCAGAAAACATGTAGATCTGGCACTTGGAAACATGTTTTAGTGGGCATGGTGACATTGGCTTGGCGGTTGGACTTGATGAGCTTAGAGATCAATTCCAAACATATCACAGTATCACAGTATTATCAAGGTTGGAAGAGACCTCATAGATCATCAAGTCCAACCTGACTCTATGATTCCAAGAAGTGTCCAGTATAAAGGCAAAAATATCTCTCAAAGGCTTATTTAGAGAAAATACTGTTCTCAGAACAGTTTCAGTAGCAGACTGAATGACAGATTATGTATCTTTCTTGCCAGATAAGCCCTCTGAGATCACCTCTTCACCTTCAGTCAGGAGGTATGGTATTATCTGTATCAAATAAAAAATAGGATGTCTAGTTGGCCCAGATTTAATGGCTCACTTCTACCCAAAGATTTGGTTTGTTTTTTCCTGCCTGTGGCTTTTAGCCACACAAATCCCACACCTTTACCCTCTCCTCTCTCCACTTTGCTGGGTTGCAGCTGTTTCAGTTTGTTGAATTTTTTTTTTGCTGTTTTTAACTGCTCTGAGCAACTCAGAGGAGTTAGATGATCACTAGTACTAGAGCAAGGTAAGCAGCTCAAGCTTACCTTGTTTCAGCACGAGCACTGTTAATTTGGCTTACCAAACTGTGGAACTATATGGCAAGATGTTTTTCACCAGGCTACATAAAAAGATAAGATCAGAAAAGTTTTGATACAGGATGAGTGGGTGAGGAGAAAAGATGCAGTCTATCCTTTGTTCTAGGCATTCAGTGACCACGCACACACAGATTAAAAGAAACCTTTAGTAAATTATTAAAGCTTCAAAGGGATGGGCCCCATAGTCCATATCTTATTGCTCATTTAACAAGCTACATGTAACCTCATATAACCATAGAATGGTAAGGGTTGGAAGTGACCACTGGAGATCATTTGGTCCGACCCCCCTCAGAACAGGTTTTGCTAGAGTGTATCACACAGAAACACATCCAGGTATCCTGTGAGGTCAAATAATGCAGAGGTCTGGTCCAGACTACAGGAAAAACAGAACTGACACAGACTGTGAACTGTTCAGCACACAACCGGAAAGCAGTATTTGCAATTTAAAAAGAAGGAGTGTACTTGGCTAACATTAGCAGTACAGTGACAGTTAGTTCTGAGGTAACAGCACCAGGAATCTACATTATAAACTGCGGCTAAAAGTTCACTACATGGATCCACAACACAATAAGCGTCAAAGCAACATGCTTCAAAGCGAATGACACAACATGCTAGCAGTAGTTTTAGTATCAGCAACAGTTCCCTTGTTGCTGAAGGAGCCCGCTCCCTCTTCTTCCTCAGAAAACCTGTCGCTTTCATCCTATTTCAGGATCAGTTCTGCCGATCCTAGTTTAATCCAGTTCTCCAAGAACCACATACTGCCTGCCCACGGAGGACTGGCAGATCTCAGGATAATGGCTCCACCATCCTGACAAGCCTCAGAAAGGAAAGTACAGCGGGAACCGCTCGGTTTCCTGCCATCCTTCCCCGGCTCGCTCATCCATCCCAGGCCGGGCACAGCCCCGCCAGCCCGCGGCTGGGCCGCAGGGCGGTCCCAGGCAGAGTCCCGCACCCGCGGGCGAGGAAACGCAGGGCCAGGGACAGAGCCCACTCGCTCGCCACGGAGCTCCCACAGGTGCGGGGGCGGCCACCGCCCCTCAAGGCCGGGCCAGGCTGGGCGGCGACTACAGCGGACTCACGGCGCGGGGGAGGCGCCCGCCAGGTGCATGTCCTCGGGTGCGTCGTAGAACTCCTCGGCGTCGCTGTCGGAAGCCATGGCGGGGCCGTGCCGTGCCGTGCCGGGCCAGGCCGGGCCGGGGCCGGGCCGCGGCAGCGCAGGGCAGTGGCCGCCGCGAGCGCAGGGCGGGACGAGCGGGTGCGGACAGGGAAGGAGGGGCCACTCTCGCGAGGCCTGCGCCGGGACCGCCCCCTGCCGGGCGGAAGTGCGAGCGCAGACGGGAGGGAGGGGCCGCGCGGCGTGACGTCAGGGCGATGGGGAGCGGACAGGGGTCGGGGTAGAGCGCGCGGTGGAGCGGTGCGTTGCGGACACCTGCAGTGCTGCTGATTGTAATAGGGCCCGTGTCAGAGCCAAGGGGAGTTTATTCTTCCCAGTGTGTGTGGCAGTTTGAGGCTTCTGTCGACGTTCCCTGTGTGGCCCTGCGTCCCCGCCTTGCTCTGTGCACCCTCAGCTGGGTTATGGCTCTTCTGACAGTTTGTGGCTTCTATCAAGGACAGGGTTTCCTAAAGCTCTGTATCTATGCCCTTATTTTTGCAAAACAGGTAAAAGCTTGAGAAAGAAAAGCCTTGGGACAGCTGCCATTGTCAGCTGGTACTTAGATACTGGCGTGTCACTTAGGTTAGAGCCGACCTTTAAGATCATCAAGTCCCACCATTACCTAACTCTACCAAACCCACAACTGAACCTTGTCCTGTCCCAGCTCCCTCAGCTGCTCCTCGTAAGACCTGTTCTCCAGATCCTTCCCCAACCTTGTTGTCCTTCTCTGGGCTCTCTCTGGGACCTCAATGTCTTTCTTTCACTGAGGTGCCCACAACTGAACCCAGTACCTGAGGTGTGCCCTCAACAGTGCCCAGTACAAGGGGATGATAACTTCCTCACTCCTGCTGGCTACACTGTACGGACTTGTGTGCACACAGGCATGTGCACATGTGTGTAATGTGGGGCTATGTCCTCTTCCCTTAAAACATCATCAAGCCAACCCAGCAGAAGGGCTGAGATGACTAGAAGGAGATGGACTAGAAGCAACATGACCCATTCTTCTGATTCCTCTTAAAAATAAGGAAGCATGAGCCTAGCATAGAGCTTAAGCTCTTAATATTGAAGAATTTGGGCAAACAAGCAGAACAGAAAATTACTGACTTGTGATTCATTGCTCGCCGTTCCTGCTCTGACAGTCAAACATGATGATTGCGATGGAGTAAGTAGGATGCTCTTTAAATGATTAAAGACGTGAGTGATATAATCTTAGCTGGGAAGGCGAACAACTAGAAAACGGGACAAAAATGCTACTAAAAGGCATATTGAATTGTTTATTGGTTTGTCAATAACTGATGGCAGCTGCATAACTTTATGTTTTGTTAGAGGGAAGTATATAGCTGCAGAATTAATGAATAGACAAATAAAAGCCCAATTATCACATTTAGTCTACAGCATGATTAAAATTCAGCTTAACTGCAGTGATCTTGACCTTTCCACTCCAAACCCACCTGTCTTATGCATTGGAGTGGCTTATTAGAGGCTGGTAGAGTTCCTAGACCAGGAGGATTACAGCCAGGACTCCATCATGACACAGCCCAGCCTGCCTTTGTGCATAGAGACAAATATTGGCTATGAAGGTGTCATCTAAGCATCAGGAACCCACTGACCAAGACAAAGTCTCAACAAGTTGTCACTGTTGGCTGGCAGGTATTGGTGGGGTTACACTGGCTCCCAATTCTACAGGGTGTTTCTGGGACTTTGTAGGGCCTTGTCAGGGGTGACTGTTGTTATCTTTGGTGCTTGTAGAGATCAGCAAGAGGGCAATTGGGTGTAACAGGGACAAAGTTTCCAGAGATAGAAGATAAAGGTTATAATTAGTGTTTTGTAATGATCCAAGTGTTTTCTCCTCAGACCTTTCCCAGGCTGCAGGCAGGAATGAGCATATGATGGCAGCAAGCACTAGCCAAGGCTCATCACACTTTGCCATGGAAATGGCATGCTTTGGCTTGGAAGGGCTGCAAAAACTCTGCAAGGACTAGGCTGTTCACTTCACCTCTGGGACATTTGTCCCAAAAGTGAAACTCACATGAGGAAGAAGAGCTCATACATTGTAAGGGAACATAAGTGCATGAGCAATCCAGTCCTTATGCTCGAGGACTTGTTAACAGCGAAACGCAGCAGGGGACGGTTTTGGAGGCTGCACAAGGTGCAGGGCTGGAACTACCTGCTGTCTGCAGGTGTATGGACAGCTAGCTTGTTCCCATAGGAACACGGGAGGTGTGCCATCTGTCCAGTAGCATTGCCCGTGAGGCGGGTTATGTGAAGTCTATATAAGTTAGTGACTTTGTTTAATAAACGACATTTTGGTCTTTGGCATTTTGTCTTTGGACACTTTTGGGCTTTTGCGAGTTCATGTTGGTCTGAGTGTGAAGGTCCTGTTAGAGCTCTCACACAAACGTCCTCTCGGCTGAACCCGAACCCTGTGAGTTCTGCGAGTATAACTCAAAAGAGCTTTATTTTAATACATAAATATCCTTCTAAATGGAAGATCATTTAGCATAATGGATAGTACGTTTGCTAGGATTATCTAACATAATGTCACACAATTTTTTTAAATTATTTTCAAGCTTATTTGTACTGCTCAACAGTTTATGTACTTCGCAGGCTGATCTCAGCACTTACCCAGTTCCCTGTGGGTGAGCCCTGTGCCCGGCTGCGGAAAATCCTACATGTTCTACATCCTTCCTCTCCTGAGTAGGTGATGATAGTTTCTATCTTCTTTGGCTTAGTTGCCAACTTCCCCCAAGGACTCCTGTGAATCAGACCTCATGTGTCAGCTTATTCAGAGCACCCTGAGGTGTCAGCAGGACCATCCTGCCAAAATCACTGCTGATGTGTGGAAGTCTCCTGATTTTTGCCAGTCTGACTTCTAAAAGGATTGTGTGACAGTGCTTTTCTAATTCAGAGCCCCAGAAAACACTGGAGTTCCTCTCACTTGTTTCTTAGCTCATTTGCTAGTCATGCTGATGTTGGCAAATGGGTCTTTCTCCCACTAAATCTTAATAAACTGCAGACAGATAGACAGGTAGGTTTGCAGCCTTTGCAAAATATTACCAGTCTCCCAATACTTCTGGTTGCATAGAGACATCAGCTCTTAAAGAAAAATTATTTTTTATCATTGCATTAAAATAATAAGGGCAAGAAATATGTCCACAGAGACTTGGAGCTGGTTCCCTCCTGTAGCACCAGCCAGTGGAGCAGCCCTGGGTGCAGCAAGAGGCAAGAGGGAGATGTGCTAGAAGAACTGTTGGTTCTTCAACACCTGGGGGAAAAAGAGGGTCAAAATCAAGCACAAAACATGTAGCTGAATTAAGACTTGCATCAAGGTCTCCTGAATCATATCCCAGGGCTCTGAGATCTTTGTCTGTGTGACCATGCTCCTCTGGGATACTGAATTTGGTGAAAGTAGGAGAGATAAAGATGACGATTTAGTGATTAAGTAGAGCTGTGGTGTGGCTTGGGAATGGCATCTGTGGTCAGATAAACAAAAGTTGTTCCATCTGATTTAAATCCTAAACACCAAGCCTGTGCTGCTCTAAGGAGGAGGAAAACAGGAAAGGTTGCATATCTTGAGCACACATGCAGAAGCATCAATCTGTGCCAATTATTTGACAGCCCGTTGATGTAACTAATGATTTCTGGTTCTCTTTGTGAGAACTGCTCCTCCTCAGCACTGTAAACCACTGCTGACTCACTTCTGCAACTTGGGCAGCTTCCCCTGACACCTGCCACCACAACCGTCATGTGATGGCACCTCAGCTCCTGTACCGTTCTGAGAAGAATCATCACCAGGAGGTTTGGCGGAGTCACAGTGGTCTTGCACAGGCAGCTTTGTGCAAACAATGGTCACAGAGGATAAAATTTAACTACATGCTAATAACGGTCTGTCACTGTCCTTAGAGGTGTCCTCTAGCTTCTGTTGCAGTGAAGAACATCTTGTACCAGTATATGTTTATATGCAGAGGCTAAGCAGACCATAATCAGATATGGCCCAGTTGTGATCATCCAGCTGGGCTTCTACACAGCTTGGGCAGTTGGACAGGGTTCATGCTCCGAGGTGCTTATGTGTTTTGGTCTGGATTTCCATAATTTGTACCTCCTTTCGCTTTTCTTTGCTTTCTTCCTTCCCTTGGACAGAAGTGTTCCCTGATGTTATCCCAGCTTGCTGACACACTGCACTGCTACAGGCTGTTGCAGATCCTTCAGAAACTGCTATGAAGCAAAATGGTGTGGGAACGCTAGGAGGGTTGCAGGAGGATGAAGAGGGACAAGCAGCTTTGAGAGAGAATCTGTAATGAGTATGGGAAATCCAGGTGAAACAGGAGGAAGGGGAGGATCCCTGTGAGCATAAGTAAAGTCACAGACAAAGACACAGATCATTAGGGGTTGGAAGGGACCTCTAGAGGTCACTGAGTCCAGCCCCACAGCAGGGAGGCAAATGCTAGTGGGTAGCTCCAATCAGCATTCAAGAGGGTAAAGTAATTATGCTGAGAAATGCAAACATGAGGACAACCATGGAATGTGGTTCAACACTGTCATGCGTTAATCCTTGACTCCTTGACATCACAGGACCTATCTGAGGATGAGTCTTGTGATAAGTGAGTCCTCATATAAATGGCACATGAGAGGACAGAACTGGCTCTTGTTCTCGTCCAACTGAAGCCTGGCTAGGATGGCTGCCTCTCTCTGTTCTCCTGCCATGTGGATCTGGTGAAAGATAATCCATTTCCATCTTCCTATCTGATAGCTTCTAACTTACCTTCCTAGCATTCTCAGTCATCTTTCCCTCATTCCTGGTTCAGTCTAATCATTATTGTCCCCACAGCCAATTCCTTTTCTTTTTTCCTCTCTTCCTTTCTCCTATTTCCCCATCTTCCTTCCCCCATTTAAGATACCACCATTTGAAAAGGAAGGAATGTGTGTTGGAAAAGCCTTTGTATTTATTTTCTGTACTGTAGGAAGGTGCAGAGAATCTCTTTATTAGGTTTTCACACAGTGTGGCTTTTGTGTCTACGGTGGGAAAGAGGCTGGTGCCACTTCACCAGTGGTTTACAGGGTTTTTTTTTGGTTTTTTTGACTGTTTCTTGTTCTCTGTTAATTGAATTTAACATTTTTATTTATTAGAATATTGTACTTTGTTTTATTGTGTTTTAAAGACCCTGGAAAATCAAATGTGGGACAAATGCACATCTCCAGGTACAGAATAGTGGAGCATCCTCACAGCCAAACTGAGGCAGCATAGTCTAGATGATCAGGTAGCGAGGTGGATCGTGAACTGGCTCCAGGATAGAAGCCAGAGAGTAGTGATCAAGTCAGACAGAGTGTAGTTGGAGGCCTGTATCTAGTGGAGTGCCCCAGGAGTCGGTGCTGGGACCAGTCCTGTTCAATCTAGTCATTGATTACTTGGATGAAGGATTAGGGTGCACTGTCAGCAAGTTTGCTGATGACACAAAGCTGGGTGGTGTTGCCAACACCCCAGCAGATTGTGCTGCCATTCAATGAGACCTGGACAGGCTGGAGAGCTGGACAGGGAGAAATTTAATGAAATATACCAAGAGTAAATGTAGAGTCTTACATCTGGGCAAGAACAACCCCAGATGCCAGTATAGGTTGGGGACTGCCCTGTTGGAAAAAGACAGGAAAAGACAGATTTCACTTTACTGCTGAGATGACAGGCTGCAAGAGTCATGCTCCAGGGTACATAACCTAAGGTGTAAGTGAATGCAGATAAGTGGAGAAAGTTTTCTGTATTACAATTTTTTTGGTTTTTCAGCAGTCCCAACACAGCCCTGAAGCCATGAGGAGAAGAGTGGCCAAACAGGGTTGCAAACTCCTTCTTAAGGGTCTGCACTTCCCATGCCCAGAGATACTTGGCAGGGTATTTTTTATGCAGCTGAAGTTGTTGGCTTGATTTTTTCCCTACGAAGGCCGGTCCCGCTATGGGAAGACACTATAGCCCAAACGGGAGGAAAAGGAGTTAATGTCTTCTGAGAAATTGGTGCTCTTTTGATCTCAGCACAGGATGAGCCCAAACTGGATCTTGCCTCTATCCCTGCCTCCATTCTTGACTCCATCCCTACCTCCATCCCCGACTCCATCCCTACCTCTGTTTCTGCCTGCATCCCACAGGCATGGGTACATGATGCCTGGAGCTGAGCAGTGACGGCTGATTCATTGCAAGGATGACCCAAGATGGGCTGAATGAAACTGACAATTTCTCTGGCTTTTCTCTGCTTCCAGAACCAGAGCATGAAACCAGTTTGTTAGAAATGAAATAGTAATATTATTTTTATGGGGAGCTACCCAGTGTGTGTTGAATAGGATGGGTGTTAAGTAGCTACTAAATCAAAGGTGAAGTGCAGACTTGGTGCCTGCTGAATGGAGTAAGAAAGGTTGAAAAAGTCCTGCCTGTCTTTTGACGTGCATTCTCAAAACTTGCACTGCACATGGATTTGTATTCGAAGAATTTTCCTGCTGCTCTGACTTGCACTACATCATCTGCTCTCACACACAATTAAACTGATTTAATTACACAGACGTGCTCTTTATTCGTTCTTCCTGGCATACCGACAATCCCTGCATGTGCAGATGAGTTGTATCTCAGCCTTTGCCAATGCAAATGCTCTGTCCGCCAAAATTCCATGGTTTATTTTTGATTGAAGATGCTCAGCAGATGCTTATGCTTTCATATACAATTGCTATATTTTTGTTTTCTCTATGCTCCATCTCAAAATGCCTAATAATGTTCTGCTAGTTTATGAATTGGTGTTGATGTGTCGCTGTATAGTGGAGCCTCGAGTTACACTTTCCTTTGGAGATCTACTTTTGTTCTTCATTGCAGCTCACCAGAAGACATGACCAAAGCAATGCACACTAAAAGCTGGTTCATTTGCTGTTCCTGTAAGGAAGAGCTGTGAGCAGCTTGCTTTGAATGGAATTGTGTCAGGTTTCAAAAAGTAATTTAATACTTTGAAGATGTAAAAACACATACAATCAATATATATGAGAAATGAATACTGACATGAGTTCTGCAGAACACTTATACCTGAAAGAAAAGTAGAAATAGAAAAGACAAGAACATGTCAGTGGAGGAGTAACGTTGCATATATTTTCTGTATTGGACCCAATCACGCCCCAGAATGGCTGCATTCTAAAAATGCTCACAAAAAGCAGTAAGATTTCTAAAGATATAATAGCAGCAAACTGTACTCTGATGTGTGGAAGCCATAACTTCATATATGCCACTAGCACAAAGCCAGCCAGTACTAAGAATGTTTATCTGATCATCATACCTGTGTTTAACAACCCATAGTGCCTTGAATGTTGACACTGTTGTGGCTCTGGGAGAATCAGACTCTCTTGGGCAGTTTGAAGACAGTTGGAATGTCTTTGAGATTTTGTCAGCTATTGGTCTCTGGTTTAAACTCCGTTTCTCCGCAAGGCAATGGCAAATGAGACTCAGTCGCATTGAAGAGAAGAATGAGTGTAAGGAATTTTACTTTAAAAAAATAATGCTGTTTTGACCCACAGGGTTATCTGCTGTGCAGGGCTAGAGCTGAAACTAGTAGCTCTGTTAATAGCTGGGATTTCAATGTTCCAATTTTCATTATTAATATTTTTTGCTTTCCTGACCAGCTTCCTATTACTTCTTGGGACTGTGCATTCAGAAACCCATGTGTGACCTCGCTCGTGAACCCAGATTTATTTGTGAGTGTATTCACACCTTCTAGGACCGGGTTTTCAGAGCTTTCCTCAAAATTTGCATCATCTTCCACAAATGCACCAGCAGCTTTCTCAACATCTCCTTTACTGGTCCATAAGAAACCCATAAAAAAGCAAACATCAGTATTTGCTGGGAGATCCTGGGGCAATGCTGTAATGCCCAGTCACACCAGCAAGAGTCAGGGTTGCCATGGCAGCCCCAGCTTTGAATTCTCCTGCTTTCATGGTGTTCTGCCTCTTGTAGAGAATATTGGTGAACCTGCCTGTCTGGAAGTGGGACGGTAGTCTGAAATGGGGCTTTTGAGCATTTTTTGGGAAGAAGCTACCAAAAAAATCCACTCCTGGAATAACCCACCGTGTTCCTGGAGATAAGCTCTACTCTTTGGTGCAAGAAATGATGTTGGCAGAGAACAGAGACTGGCAGAGGAAACCCAGTGGTAGCAGACAAGTGTCCATGAAGGTTGGCAATAAAAGCTGGAATAATGGCAGGGGAAAGTGGAGATGCAGGAGATAAATGAGGCAGAGCCCTCCCAGATTAACATTGTATTTGCTGTGTTAGATGCAGGGACCACAGTGTAATTAGTCTATGTTTAATCTCATGCTTTTTCCTGCTTTATCCTTGCCAGTAGAGTGTGTTTTATCCTGCCCTTGTGCTCTTTTGAAGGATGACACATATTTCTTTAATTATGGTCAGCAGAAGCAATTAGTTTGTTTAATAGTGTCCAGGAAACATAACTGAGCGAGATCTCTGAGCATGACTGCAAAGCTGATAAGGATTAATGTTAGATGATATAACATGGGATAAAGCTATTTCCACATTCCAGTCAACATTTGCTGTTAATAGCATGAGCATTAAGTCAGTGAATACCAGGTTATATTGTTAGATTTAATGGAAGTCACTATTTACTTTTCCTGTAAGGACTGCTGAGGACCACATTAACATTGCCACACGCTCTGACAGCCAGGCAAGCAGCTTGCCTGTCTCAGGGGTGCTGAGTTTAGAACAACTATTGCATCTGAGCTTTAAAAGGGCACTATGTGGCCTCTATGTTTTATTCTTAGATGAAGCTAAAAGTATTTGACTTAGTCTCCACTGCTAGCAGAAAATGCGTTATTAGTGGAGATAAATATCTATCCTTTTACATGTGATGATATCTACTGTGGAAACTAACAGAGACATGAGTAATTGTTTGCAAAAGCAGTTCTTGATCCCTGCTCTGCTCTGGGTTGGAAGTAACAATGCAGCTTCTTCACTGACACTTGCATTTTCATTCTTGTCTCCCTTGAATTCATGCATTAATAATCACAGAAATGCTTAGAAAGTGTAGAAACCCAGCTACATCCTACCTGTGGTAGCCCAGTGTGTGTGCATAAGCCTAGGTCAGAAAGATCCTTTCTGCACTGGACATTTGCCTTCACAGTGCTGCTTCCAAATTGCTGCAGCCAACAGGTTTTCTCCTCTTTGCTGTTCATCAGCTCTCCCCTGTTCACCCATCACTCCAGCCCACCCAGCTCCCATTCTATGCATTCTTCAGGGCTGGGACTGCCTCTCTGCTTCCTCTGCAATGCTCTGCTTGGAGAGTCTAAGCCAGAGGCTGTAGATGCCCAGCACTGACCTCCATGGGAACTAAACCGAACCATGTTCAGCAGTTACTTTTGCTTAGAAACAGGAGTTCAGTGGGAAAGTCTGTTTTTTATTTTCCACTTTCTGTTGTGTTGTGGGTCTGGGGGAGCAGAAACTGCTCCAGAAATTCTTGAAGCTGTGCTAAAAAGAGCCTGATTTATTGCGCTTACTTTACAGAAGAGGAAAGTCCTCTCTGGCAGCAGGCAATAAACAATCATCTATGGGGAAGCAGAAAGAAGCGATGTTAAAGACCTTTTAGTGATGCAGTTATTAAAAAAAAAGACGAGCCATCAAGGACTTTGCATACTGCAGCAAGGCAATGGCAAACTCAGAAGAGAAACTCACTGGACCAGCATCTGCAGCAACATGGGATTAGATATAGTCTTCCCTGTATCTCATAAACCCACCTAAACCCACCGAAGACTGGGAAATAAAGCCAAAGCAGGGAACAATGAGCCTGTGTCCTTTGTGTGAGAGGCAAAACTGCAAGTGTGTTGTTTATCCCATTATTTTATGGACTGCTAGGCTGAAAACCAGCATACCTGGCCCTTGGCAGTGATGGGAACAAACCAGAGTGGTTTCCTGTATTGCTGCACTGAGCCCCTTAGGGTGAGGAATGTCTGTGTGCTCCAGACTAAGACCAGCATCCTGTAAAAATCATTTTCCCATATTGGGGAAAATTTCCAAAGGTTTAGACTTTTCTGTCCCTCATCAGCCCACAATTCAAGACTAGGGAAAAATAGAAATCTCTGACATTGCATTTTGAACAGAGATCCATAAACTGTGCAGCCTAACAGGCAAAACGGTTACTGTAAAGTCTCTCTTTGGTTCTGTATTTTATTGGCTTTAAATAAAACTCTTGTAAGACAACGTCTTTCCTTCTCGGTTTAATTTTGGATGTGTACAGTTGAATGTTAAATATGCATTACTAAATAGTTGAAATGTCATAGTCCTAGATTAAACCTCTCTAGTAGAATTAAATTAAAGGTTTCTGCTCCTAGTTTAGAAGAGCACAGTGTGAATGTTTTATAGCAGTAGTAAAGCCAGAATTACAGGTTAGCTCTCGATCTCTGTGCATGACTAATACCTGGAAAAACAAAAACAGCTTGCACATTTAAAGCTGGAGCTGAGAAACACTGATGGAGATGTAACTTGTTTTAGGTTCACCTTTCTGCTGGAAAGAAGCAGCTCCTGCTACTACTCCAAGTTCTGATAGCTTGGAGCTGAATCTGCACCTCAGGGAGGATGCCTTGACCTTGTGTACATGTGGTGTGTTCATCCCAGGTATTCTGTGGGTCTTAATTTGGTGGGACTGACTGCAGTCACCTCTCCATTTCTTGCTGTAAGTGATTTAGGAGCTCATATCCATAGGAATTGCTGCCCTGCCAATGGTTAAATGCATTGCAAGGTCAGAGTTTCAGCAAACATTCACTTGGTTTAGGGAAAGGAATTCCTTGAAAATATCTAATTATCACTAATTATCACTAATTATCACATCATGTGCTCTGCACAGGGCCAACCCAGGAGCGAGGCATGCTCTTCATAAGTGTTTGGAGAAAGCAGTTGGAGGCCTGTGTCCCCCATGATATCAGCTCTGGCCCTGCCAGCAGCAGGAGAGAAGTAGACAGTAGCTGAGGCTAAGGAAATGCCTCCTTCAGACTTCTCTATGCTCCAGCTACCCCTGGGAAGAGTAAGTGTTACTTACATCTGCTGCCTTATGTAGTACAGGAGGGAAGTGCCCTCTCTGGCAGGAAGGCAGTATGCCCAACCCTCCTTTCAATGAGTCCCAGTGTGCCCGACAGAGGTGACTTCCACCCAAGCCAGGAAGGACATATTGCTGTTGGCTTCTGGTGACAGCACAGGGCATTTGTCCCTGTCAGTGTGAAGCAACAGGGGGACTGTCACCTTCTCCAGCTCTGCAGGGGGATCCTCTGTTTAAAGAGCTTGGTGGTTATGGAAGGAATGAGCAGAAATACTCCTTTGCTGCACTGATCTGGTTTTAAACTTTCCTGAAAGGAATACTGTGTCTTTCAATATTTGCCTCGTTACTCACATGGGCAAAAACACCCTGCAGGGTTTTTATGGAGGGTGCTACTCTCAGCTGGACTCTTTCATTTCCTCCCCAGCGTCTCAGCCACCTTGGTGCCATGCCCCTGAGTAACATTTCCATTTCCTGCCTCAGCTAACACTGACAAGGACAATAAATTACAAGAGCAGTCATTTATAAGCAGGTGCCCTTTGTATCTCCCATCCCTCCAAGTTACTGAAGTTACACCATAATTTGTTCTCAGAGTATCTGTTGGTATAAGCAACGTTTGAGTGAGTCTACGCTACAGAATGTCTCATCTCTGCTGCAAGGTTTTCTCTGCAGCAGCATCCCTTCTCCTGGAGGTGAGATTCCCTTGAGCTGGAGCTGATTAGGAAACGGACAAATGTATTTTCACACAATATCCATATTGTGTGAAAAGAGATCGAAACAAGTAAAATTGCAGAGTTTTTTAGAAAAAGCATTAAAAAGGTTATGATTCTTTACATAAAAAGAAACTTTCTAACAAGTATTCTGGACAAGTAGCAGCTATGTGGCATGATCCGAATTCCTCCAGGATTCTGTGCTCACTGCATTTTTGGCAATAAGAGCAAAGGAATACAGGCCCTAGCAGGACATGGCATGGACACTGCCAGCAGCCACTGCAGGAGTCCTGGAACTGTCAAAAGTTTCTCCAAGGACAAAGCAGGAAAATGGGAAGCAGATCAAAGTGCTGCAGGAAAAAAAAGCCCATGCTGAGTGTTAGTGATCACCTAGCAGAGTAGGATGAGGATCTTGGAGAGTCTTGGGCCAAAGGAGGAAGGGGTTGGTGAGGCACCAAGGTTAGAGGGATCTGAACAAGACCTGGTCTCATCAAAGATGATGTAAGGACTGGAGACAGTGAGTCCCCAGGCAGGTAGTGTGGGGCAGAGTGCTGCGATATAGAAGATAATTCCAGATGTAAGTCAGCTGGCTCTGTGATGATCAGTAAGTATCCTCTTTCTAGAGCTGAAAAAGCAGCACAGAGGTGCAGTCCCTCAGCTTTGGGGAGCAGGGATTTTTTTGTGGAGCCACAGCACATGAACTGTGAAAGCTGCCCAAACTTACAGTCCTTGCCTGGGTGTATTAGCTCCAGCTCTGAAACCTGCAGTACAGACCTTGGAGGCTGCTCCAAGCTATTGCAGAGCAGCTTAAGTCAACTGTTCACCATGCCCTGTTCTGGAACCCACAAAAAGCGCGTTCAGAAGTGGTGCTTAGAGATACCATTTCGTGGTGAACTTGGGAGAGCAGAGTTAATGGTCGGACTTGATGATCTCAAGGGTCTTTTCCAACCAGAATGATTCTGTAGTTCAATGGCAAGAGATGCTCCGCAGGGAAGCAGCGACCCCTTGACGAGGAGGAGCGGGAGAGCAGGGAGGGGGCGGTCAGTCGAGGCCGAGGGTGCGGCCGCTGTCAGGACGCCTCCGGGCGCGGCCCCGGGGAGTGGTGCTGGGGTCCCGCCGTGCGCAGCTCCTCCGGGTTCAGTAGAGGCAGGAGAAAGGCGGAGCTGGACGGGCGCTGCCCTGGAAACTGCTGGTGCGCAGAGGTCTGCAGTGATTGCCCAGAGCCAGGGCGTGCCAGAGAGGAAGTAAATCTGCCGGGTCGTAGTGAAAAAAGCAGAGAGTTGTGGCTATAGATTAAAAAATATGGGAGAAGTGTTTTGTCTGGCCGAAGTTACCTGGTTCTTGCTCTGAAGCAGCGCAGTGCAGTGAAGCGGCAGGCAGCAGCTGGCAGCGGTGGGTGCAGAGGCTGAACCTAGCCAGGTGCCCGTGGAGGACACAGCCCTGCCCTGGGGTGGTCGTGATGTCCTCAGCACCTGGGCACAGGCCAGGAGCCCTGTACTCACATCAGTGCCTCTGCTCATTGAGCTTGGTCAGTCTTTTTCCAATCGGGGTTCCAAACCCTGTTGGAGGCTTTGAGGCCACCAGTCCCATCTGGTCAATGTGGGTCGGTTACTTCCATGGGCAAGATGCCACATACTGCACTGGTATCGAGTCACTAAATCCATCTTTAAGGGACACTGGATCATGCCTCCCTCTGGGGAAGAGCAGAAGGAATGAACCTGAAGGTGTTTCTTTGCCTCCACATCACAGCTGAGCTTGATCATGCTCACTTCCTTGGGACCCTTTCTTTTGGTTATGTTTGCAGCAGCTCTTAGGGTTTATTTTGGTCTTCTCTGCAAGAAATAAGCCTCTGGTGGCTTTCACCAGCTCATTAATAGCAATTTGGTTCTTGGGGACCAGGTGCATGTCTGCAGCAAAGCAAGGTGAGGTCTGCCCTGCCCCACTCTGCTCCATGCATGGTTTGGCTTGGTTGATCTCTTCCCTCGACGAAATGCAGAAAACCCCAAAGGCCTCTCCTACATTTTAGAAAGGATCGAATGTGGAATTAATTTTAAATTAATTACATAATATGAGTGCAACTCTGATTTCTTGAGTATATATCACAGAGTAATTGAAATAGATTAACCCCAGTGAGTTTAGCTCTTTATCTGGAATACATAGAATTGAGAAATCTTGTTTTGGAAGACCTCTGGGAAGGACACTGATTCACTGCACAAAGCACGGTATCTGTTGAAAGGCTGGTATCTATTGAAAAGAGCTTGCTGTACTGCTTATGTTGCTGGTTGGCACTTATCTCCTCTTGCAATATCTTACAGCAAAGCAAACAACATTTCACTGTGCCCTTCTTCAGGCAGGAGTGAAAGGTAGCTCTGCTATAACAGAAAAACATTACTGCTTCTGCAGTAATTATTTAGAAGAATATACTGCTGCAAGCACTGGGGCAGAGCTGCTCTGGGATGGCAAGGTCAGGAGGGAGTCTGACACTGGGTGCTGTGCTGAGGGTGGCACCCATGAGATCCTCTCCCACTCCTGTTAACTGGGTATGCGTGTTTCCACAGTGCCACAGCACTGGAGCATGCAGATACCACCACTGTGAAGAACTTTGTGCTCATGAATGCAGGAGTCATGCTGCAGCAGGGAGGACATCTCATGCCAGCTCCCCTGCAGAATCATTCTGTCTCTAGGGCTAAAGCACCATAGGGCCATCAAGCATTTGGCATACATACAGGCTGCTGGAACTTTGTCCAAATACCTGATCTGGAAGGCAATTTGCAAAGCCATGCAGGGCTACTTCTGCCTGGCACAGTGCTTGCAGGGCAATACTGGCACCAGGAGAAGGAACACTGCTGCGGTGCAGTGAATCCTTCAAGGACTGCCAAGGGTAAGGGTAAATGGCCTGCACTGCGGGAACATTCTGTGAGGCATCTCTGATGCCTTATGTTAATAACCACTTTTTTTTCAGTTGCAATCATCCATGTTAGCAAATACGACCAATGTACATTTAAAATCCTAACAAACACTCATGCAGCCATCCCAGCCTCTAGATCTCCCAAATAAAGTTGCAGAACTTAACAAATGCACATCCATGTTCTGCTTACAGGTGAGTGTCAATAGTAAATCCACCCTCTGCCCTCAGTAAAGGATATGTGAGAAGAAAGCCTCAGCACTGGCATCCAGAGTTTGTCTGGTGACTTACAGGAGAACAGTAATGTAAAAGGAGTTCAAGTCAATTTCCTGTAACCAAATTACTTCTGTACATCATTGTAATTGAGACTGACATGCACAAAGGGACCAGGTGTGTGTCATGTGGAAAATCACATTCATTATAGCTTTTATCTCTCTGTCAAAGGCAAAACATTGTTTTTCTGTTGGTTCTCAGGTGGTGTCTCATTGCTTTTAGATATAAAACATTGCCACATAAGCAGAATAGAGCTCACGAGGCACTACATCAGCCTTGCCATTTGGCAGGGTAAGCTGTGCTCCCACCTCTGCCCATGCTGGCCTGGATCTGGTAGCTGCTTCACCCTCACTGCTCCCTCTCACCATCACTTCCAAAACAACCTGGTCCTTCAGTACAGGCTATGCATGACCTACATGGTTCTTGGAAGCTGTGGATCTTCCTGCCTTGTAGATTTAAACATGTCATTTGTTTTTACAACAACAAATCGGGCAGCTAGTTTTACAAATCCCATAAAGAAAGATTTGCCCTTTCTGAGATCATGTAGATGTCCCCACACAGGCAAGCCCTATGCATGTGGCACAAAGAAATATATCAAGAATTGGAAGAAAACACCTACTAAGAAATAATATGTGTGTATAAAAAGCCCAATGAGTAACTACTAGTATGAACTTTGAAATAAAGGAGCAAGAACTGTCCCAGAGGAGCCAGAGCTGGGTCTGCCCCTTCTGGGGCTCAGCTGGCAGCTGAGCATATGTAGTTCGCAGTGCCATTCAGCATAAAGGTGAAATTCTTTGCCAGCTAACGGTGACAGCAAATATTGGCATTTTGGTGAGGACGGAAGAGAAACTTGTAAATAGCATCTGGAACAAAACTTTATTTAAGCAGATGGAACACTTGCACTCATGGGCAATGCAAAATCCAGCAAAGACCAAATGTCAGACTGTAGCCATAAAGCTGGAATTGTCAGCAACCCTCAGAGCGCTCAGTGGAAATAGCAGCAGAAGATAATTTCCAGCTCCTTAAACCAAAGGCAGGTGATTTCTCCTCCATCTCTAGTGCATGATGATGATGGCAATATGCTGCTTCACAGCACACACCAGCACCGGGGGCATTTTCCACTGAGTTGTTCCAAGGCAGAAAAAGATTTTCCTCCAGGGCAAAACAGTGGGGCTCACACATCAGCACCCCAGGGCTGAACAGAGCGATGTTAACCTCTGGCACTGGTGAAGCTAAACAGACACTCACCTATATGAGAAGGCTCTGAGCTGGAATGATCTTGTCTGTGTGAAACAGGTGCTGTAAAACATACTCTACATGAAAGTGGTCAACAGTGCTGAGCATGGTTGCATAACAGCACTGAGCTTGTGGTATCATGCTCAAGCAAAGCAGGTACCGAAGCTGGATACACTGGCAGGGCAGGGAAACACACTCCATGCTTTGCCAGCCGTTCATCTGTGCCTCTAGCTAGCACTAAAAATTTCATGAGCCTCAAGTTTATCAGTAAAAGACAGCAAGCAGATTTCATTTGTTTGAACAGAGCTTCATCTCTAGTCTTCAAGTGAGAAGGTCAAGCCTGGATTATTGTGTTTATTGCTTACATAGGATGGAAAGTTTTGGGGTGCAATGGCAGGGTCTGGCAGGGACTTGTCATGATGGCAGCTATGACAGTCTGTCCTTATTCCTGCTAATGAGGGTATGGGGCTTGGGGCAAGGAAATCCCTGTGCCAAGCTGCTTTGCCCAAGCTGCACAATACACAGGGAGGACCTTGTGTGCATGGATGCCTGAGCTTCCCATTCCCAGGGGTAGCACTAGTGCTGATAAAAGTCTATTTCCCACGTTCTGCATTTTGCATAGCGATTAGCTTTTATGCTAATTCCTGGGGTGTGCGTAGCTATATTATAACTGGATTTATGATGAAACAAGGGTGCAACTTAAGTCCTCAGAACCTTCTCTGAAACATCTAGGTATTTTGATTATGCTGTCTGCATTTCCAGTCATACATTTGTTGAATGAGGCATATTTGTTGTTCAGATCCAATATACCCCCTCCTGCTGCTGATGTAGCAGCTGGAAGCTGATGGGTGAAACCACATCATAATGCAGACACTTTCAGGAGCAGTAGGACAGCTCCAAGGCTGCTCCTTGTGGACACGGACAATGCACAGGGACATGCACAGGCACAGCTCTGTTCATTCCTTCTTGGTCGTAGGCACTGGGATTTGAAATACCAACAGTTTGGTTCTTTTTGATATGTTTTTTCTAAAATCCACACACATTAGTTGTAGGTTTTAAACGGACATTTTTCTGACACCCCATAAGGTAATTGAAATGTTTTTGCAACTGTGCACAACTTCGATCACCCTTTGCATATATTCTGAAAGAAAAATATGTAGGGAAAAGAAGAGAAAGAATGGAGGTTCCTTTCCTGGCTGGTAGCTCTACCACTGTTTGTCCAGTCCGTGATGTTAGGGGTACCACTAAGACGCAGGCACAAAGCAAGGGTGGACTGGAAACATCCCTGTAACTTTCCTGGTCTGAACTGTCTATTTGGTTTCTGTTAAACCCAAATAGACCTAGAAGGACATCCCAGACACCTCATCCCTATCCAGAGGAGACACTTCTCACAACAAAAACAAGAAGGTGGTGTGGCTGTGAGCACAGCCCCATCTGCCCAGGGCATTTAGAACAGCATCTCCCTGCAATCAGTGAGGTTAATATGGGCTGAAGTTGAGCAGCCGTTTCAAAGTGCCGGATTACAAGAGAAAAGCTTTAATCGTTGAGGAAAACGGAGCGGGATAAAAGTAGCACCAAATGCATGTAACTATGGCACATCTGTGGCACATCTGGTTACAGGAGTCAATTTTAAGCACAGAAAAAGTGTTGGTGAAGCTTTACAGACAGGCTTAATAGCAAGGGAAACCACTAGAAAATCCTGTGAGTACAAGCTAGTACAAATAACTATATATATGTGAAAAACACATCTATTTTGGCAGCAGAGAATTATCCACATCTGGATTTCAAAGAATCACTAAGTACCTATTTTTGTCAGGCAGTTTCTCCTTAGGGAATCATTAAGGGAAAACATTCTAGGGCAGCAAGACATGCATCTCAACAAACTCCTGAGAAGACAAGCTGTGATTTCAAAGATAAAGGAAGCATTTAAAAAGGCAAAATAAGTACCTGCCGAGGGCTCAGATGTGGCTGGATTTCCAAGGCTCCGTTTGAAGCAAAGTGGCTTCACACTGATCAGGAGGCTTAGACATGTCTTACCCAGAGTGGCTGCACACAACCAGTACTGCAGAGGCAGAGCTGGGATGTTATCTGACCAATGCTGGCAACAGCTACTTCTGATTTTATTGCCCTGATATCTGCTGGAAAGGTAACACAGCAAGGCACAACCTGTTCAGGAGGTTCCTACAGTGCTCTGAGGATAACTTTCTAATGCAAGTGGTGGGGGAACCTGTGAAGAGAGGTGCACTGGCTGGGCCTTTTATTAGCACATAAAGAAGGACTTGTTGGTGATGTGAAGTTTGGGGGCAACCTTGGCTGCAGTGACCATGAAATGGTGGAATTCAGCGTCCTACAAGGAAGAAGTAAAGACAAAAAGCAGAATTTCAATCCTGGATTTCAGGAGAGCTAGATTGCTAGAGAACTAGACATCGAGGGTGTCTGAAAGAAAGTTCAGTATCTACCTCATAAAACTCCCAAATTCCTAGCTGTGCATGCTCCAATAGCCCTAGAAGAATCTCTGTCCTGGAGCCCAGACAAGAACATGTGGAGAAAATACAACCAGGGCTCTCTTCTGTGCCTTTGTTTTTGTGGTACAAAGAGAAGCACTAGCCATGCTTGCTTATCAGGAGTTTGCAATCATCTCCAGGAGCCTTTCAAGGATGTTTTGAAAATGCTTGCTATGTACTTTAATGGAAAGTATTTTCAGTGATCTGCTGAATCAAATGAAGAGCAGCTTTACTGATGTAGACACTGTACATATTTATCTTACTTTTGATAATGCATTTCACCACTTTGTGTGTGGGCCTGCCTCTGTACCCTATGGACAGATATTTTGTGTGATCTCTGTCCCATTATTCAAGGGCTATTTACAGACATCACAACCCTGCAGCTGGGGCCAATGGTAAATGAGGGTTTTCTAAAGCAATTGGCCACATTGACCTCCAGTATTAATTATGCTGCTTAGCACCTATGATTTCCCTGCCAATACCAGTGAGGTGGAATTTACACCCCCCACTTCAGGCTAATTAATTTTGCCTCACTGAAGGAAGGACTACATGCTGCTGAGAACTTCTGCAAAAACACAGTGAATCAAATTTTGAAACTACAAATAATATTTCCCTCCCCGGTATTGAAACCAGCAGGTTTTCACAGTCGCTGGGCGTAATGCGAAGGGTCGATGGTGATCAAAGTCTTTGCAAGTGGTGACCCTCTTCGCTGTGTCCCCTTTTTCTCATACACAGAATTAAGGATGGCCTCTCAACAGACACAGAGCTCATATATGCAGGAGGTTTTGCTGATGCAGCCTTTACATGGCAACCCACTCTGTGGGACATTGCTTAGAAGTAGTGAAAACAGGGTATTACAGCCTGACTGCTGTTTATGGCCAAACACACCTCCCTTAAGAAAGCCCATGTTAGAAAACTCACAAAGAAGCAAACCTCTGTGGTCAGAGCAGATATTCCCAAGCAGATCTTGCATAATGGTTGATCTGTTCAGGAGCTGGACTGTGAACCTTCTGAGGAGCTCAGATTGTTTCTCTTCAGAGGTTTGTTTTGTTACATTTTTTGTTTGTGAATTTTACCTTCTTTGTGCCATTTACTTGGTGGGAGTCTCCAAAATTTCCTCTGTCATCCTGTCTAGCAGATCTCGGTCGTAACAATTTGTTATGCAAGTAGCTGAAATGATCAGGGGCTTCCACATCACTGACAGTTACTGAATTTACTCTGATTGAAACCATTGAGCTGTTCTTGCTTGGAGACAGATTTGTTAATTTATTTCCTGGCAGCAGTCAATAATTTATTTAATATTCATTGTGATCTTTAATTGGAGGTGAACCTAAAGACAGATGGCTTAGATGTATGAACTACTGATTGCTGCAAAATTCCCACCTAGCAGCTTACATTCTGGGGAACAAGAGTGTACAGTTACCTGCACCACTTTTGTGATGCTGGTGGAAGTAAGAGGCAGATCTGCCAGGACATGGCTTGGCTGTGTTAGAACCAGCCTCAGTCAGATCATAGGACTTGCCTGTGAGCAATACTCCAGAATCAGCACAAGTGTTTGCAAAATGCGAGTAAATCTAGCTTTTAATACTTCTTTTTTGTGATAGCAAGGATGATAGATGACAGAAATGTGTGACTTGTTTTGATGTTTTAGTGATAAATGATAATTTATCAAGACATATAGGACTGGTTAAAGTTCCATATTTCCACCCTTAGCGCTAGTTACAAGGAAACTGGGGTGTCTTGCTTTCTTCTGTATCGAAAGAAGTTCCCAGGTAGCAAGTTAGCCCATGGATGATGTCATTGACCTGAGCAAAAAACCAGTGCAGTGCTCTCCTGCAGTGTTACAGAGGGAAATATATCCACAAGCCTTCCAGCTGGCACAGGCCACTTTTCCTGCATCCTGGCTGAACTGTATTTGCTGAAGCAGCTTCCTCCACTGGCACTCATTTCTGCTCATTCCCACTTGTGGGAACAGAAGCAAGATGAAAGTGATCTTTATCCTGGTGTATTCCTGGCAAGATGAGGAGTATTGAGCTCTCTACTTCCTCTCAGTGATAAGAAAGACCTGTACCACCAGTCTCAGGAGTCAAAATCAAGGTGATTTCACTGAAGATATATATTTTTAAAATTCCCTGTCACAACTTTAAAGCTGAATTGCATTCATCTGAGAGGAGTTACCAGTGAGGAATAACAGCAATTTGAGTGTACAATGGTAAATTATTTAGCCTGGAAAATGTACAGTTTACAGATGTAGAAGTAGTGATGTGCAGTGACTAGTAATCCTGTACAAAAGATGTTATTGCAGCTACTGCCCAAACTAGAAGAACCATGAAGACTTGCAGAAGACATTGATTAACACAGCATTTCTGCTGACTGTTAGAACTTGTATATGGTAAATGAGAGTATAATTATTTAATGACTCATAAATGATCCCTGTGCTGGCACATCAAAGCTCAGTGTTGGTACAATTCTGCTCTACAGACATTTAAAAAGGAGAAAGAGTTAGATTGATGGGAATGATATTAAAAACCCTGTTGTAATGCATTTTGTAAACGTGTAGAGTTGAAGGTGAGTGCTGTGTTTTGCTTTGTTCCTCTGACATTTGATGGAAACATCCCCTTGCTTGCACTGCTTCACTTATTGCTGAACAGCAAGGACGGATTATATCTGGCTGGTTTTTTTCCAGGATAGTAAAAGCTAGAAAAAAAGCCAAACCTTGGAAAAGAGACAGTAAAGATGCAAAGCTTGCTTAAAATGCAAAACAAACCAGATAATGGAGACTTTTGACTTTCTGAGGATCTATTACTCAGACTTCAGATTCCCCCCCCCCTTTCCAGACTGTGTATAAGAGATTGAGAAAAGATCAGTGTATTCTGTTGCTCCACTCCGTTGTGTAAATATATATCTCATTGAGAGAAAACAAGGAAAGACTTCACAAGACAATTTCTGTGCAACTTACAAATGAAGGCTGTTGTGGAAAAACACGTAGAAATGGCTTTAGTGAAGCTTGCACTGAGTTTGCAGTCTTCCTCAGCTCCCCAAATGGCTCTCTACTCTGTCTGAGGAAAAGAATGAGCTGGGTTTTTTTTATAGTAATGCTTTATAAGAATATTTTATGGCATAAATAAATTTATTTTTAAAATTGCTTCTCCTCCAAATCTGAAATGCTGCTTCATTGATATTAGCTGGGAAAAAAACACTGTAAATTTCAAAATTACTTTGGAGGAAACAACCAGTTCCATTGCTATTTATCTTCTTTGAGTGAATCTTTTGAGTTGAGAAAAGACTTGGAGCTGGGACTTGCAGACTGCTGTTGGGAAAGGCTTATTATTTATCAGTACTTATGTTTCCAAGGAAGGCTTCCAAACCAGTTTAGCCCACTGATGGAAGTCCTAGTTAAAAAAATAACTGTTACAATCATGTAAGAATTTGCAAGGTCCCTTCCAACTCTTGACAGTTCTGTGTGTCCACTGTGATAGCCTATAGCTTGTAGCCACAGCAGTGGACCGCTGGCAATGGAAGGGATTGACGGACTCTCTGATCCTCATTTACTTGTTTATACAAAGCTGGCTGATACAGCAGGGAAGGTCTGCTATTTCTTAATGGGAATAACTCAATCAGCAGTCTTCTCATGCCATGAATTAGAAAAATAGGGTTAAGATGTCAGCGTTACTTTTATTTCAGCCCTTCACATTCTGAAGTGATAGAGGATATTGCAGCACAGGACAGTGGAAGGATGCAAGCGGCGTATTTAGGTCAGATACTCTTTTTGTTGTTACTATGCTAAATTTTGCAACCACTCCAAGTTCCTGAGGCACTTAAACTGCCGCATGCACTGGATGGCCTCCTTTCTGCCTGGATATTTCTTATGGACTGTACTCCCTGCAGCAGTCTTCTCTAATTTCTCCTCTTTCCTTCTACTCCTTTCACATTGCGTTTATCTTCCAGAACTCCTAAGGTTTGGATCAATTTTGCACTGAAGGTTTTATGCCATTTTTATTTCTCCACACATGATGAGTTTTAATGCTTAGTGGTCAAAATAATTCCTCCTTCCTACATATTTTAATTTTTAGGGTGTATCTCTCCAGTGAGATGCTCCATTTACATTGGAAATGCTTCTCTGCAAATAGCAATGATGTTTACTCTGTTTTTTTCCCTGTTCTGCTGTGGTTCTGTCTTGTAGAGAAAGGCAGGCTCTCAAAACAGCCAGTAATTCTGTGCTGCTCCAATAATTACCATTTTCATTGTGGGAGACTGTGAAGGAAAAGGAAAGACAAGACATTAACAGTGGTATCAACAAAACTGAATTTTTATGATGGTGTTTTTTCCCCATTTTTACATTTGTGGAAATGACTGTGGATGATGATAACAGGCAGAGAAATCAAGACTTGCTCATGCAGGGTCTGTCTGCAATAATAATAATTTAAAATGCTAATGTGTGCCAGGCAGTGATTTCCTCTTCCAAGCACAGGGTAAACTCTGATATCTGCTAGTTTTGTAATGTGAATTCACTGACTCTGCAAGAAGAGAAATTTTGAATATATTTTCCCTAATCTTTCCTATATATTTTAGTGTTCTTTTCTTTTGAAGGCTCCCTGCAGGTGCCTAGGCAGGCTGTGGCTCAGTGAGCTTCAGCTGTCTCTGATTCTACTAGCACTGGGATGGTGAGGAAGGTAATACCTACTTTTATGCCCTGAAGCATAAAGCTGGAAGCTGGTATTTCCATTTTGTACTGTGGGCTCCAACAGTGTCTGGTGCTTGCAGCTCTGGACAAGGACAGAGGCTGTGAGGCCATATTTCCATGCAGGAAGTATCTGGAATATGGCAAAGGCTTTCCTTGCTGCTGCTCCTGGAAAGTGGTTGGTGCCTGCTGGTTGCTGCTGAAAGCAGAGAAGTAGGACAATGTGGTAGAGCACTGTTGGGACAGCGAGTCTCTCTCTAGGGATTTTTACCTCAGTAATCTTGGGGAAATTTCTAATTCACACTGCGGGAAAAAGAGAAAGAATGGGACATAGGTACATTTCACTCCGAAAAGACCTTTTATAATGCTTAAAGAGCCTCAGCAAACATGATTTATCACTGCTTAGATCCCTTTCTGCCTCTAAGAGGTTGTAGTAGTACTCATAGATACACTCCAGATGGTTGGCTGCCAAGCAGCTTCTGTCTGCATATCCCAGCCTTTGGGATGGGACTCCAGCCTGTGGGAACAGACATGAGCTGGCTGCCTGCGCTCAGAAAATGCTAATTTTCACTTCAGGTTAATAAAATATCTTGGTAAAAACAGCTCTGTAGGATTTGTTGTGCATTAGTGAGGACCAAAGTAGTCAGTGAACTTCATTTTAAAGCCATTACTTGATGTTCTGATTCTGTTGTCCCTGATAAAGTGTCCCTCCCCATCTTTCCTGTTGGCCTCCTCTAAGTACTGGAAGGTTGCTGTAAGTTCTCCCCAGAGCCTTCTCTTTTCCGGGATGAATAACTCCAAACTCTTTCAGGCTGTTCTTACAGGGGAGGTGTTCCACCCCTCAATCATCCTCATTGCCTCCTCTGAGCTTGCTCCAATGGGAGTGAGTGACTATGTGCAGAACTGCAAATCTACGTCACCACAAGCCATTGAAGCTTAGTTCCAATTCTATCCAAGTTCTGCATTCAACTTTGTGATAGATTCTGTTACAATTTATGGCAAACGTTCAGAGTGAATGGCTCTGAGCTCAACTGGCGGTGGGTATATGTTTTCTTTCTAGCCAAAAAAATTGCAATATTTCTGAAAAGGATATACTGTTGTTTAATGAATGAAATTTTCTCTGTATAATCTGTAATAACGCAAAATGGTTGTGAAGTGGCTGTAAATGTGCTCCATCTGAACTGGGACTTTTGCTCGTTCTTTATACTGCTGTTAGAGAGTATCACAGTATCACAGTAATGATAAGGTTGGAAAAGACCTTAAAGATCATCCAGTCCAACCTAAATCCAAATAAACCCAGTAATCCTAACATCTAACATCTAGATCATCTAGATCATGCCACTCAGCACCTCATCCAGCCTAACCTTGAATACTTCCAGGGATGGTGACTCAACCACCTCTGTGGGCAGCCCATTCCAAAACCGGATCACACTTTCAGTGAAAAATCTTTTCCTAATGTCAAGTCTAAACCTCCCCTGATGGAGCTCAAGACTATGACCTCTTGTCTTGTCTCCAGTGGCCAGGGAGAAAAGACCGACCCCCGCCTTACTACAGCCACCTTTCTGATAGTTATAGACAGTGATAAGTTTGCCCCTGAGCCTCCTCTTTTCCAGGCTAAACAAACCCAGCTCCTTCGGCCTCTCCTCATAGGGCTTATCCTCCAACCTCTTAACCAATCGAGTTGCCCTTCTCTGGACCCATTCCAGCACCTCGACATCCCTCTTAAACTGGGGGGCCCAGAACTGAACACAA